>BDDA01001222.1:9120-28288 GCA_001662385.1 Chlamydomonas asymmetrica | reverse complement strand
ATGCTTCCTTGCCATGCGGGCCTTTCCACGCTGAGCTGGGCGCCAAGCGCAGCACAGTCAAAACGATTGTCATAACGACAACAATTTCTTGAGGGACTGAAAGCGCAATGCCCGGCCTATGCACAACGAAGGGTGGTGTATTCTTTCCAAGTTGCATACTCAGGTTTCAGACCTTTCGTGTTAGCAACGCGTGCATCATGAGCAACGCGTCTACCGCAAGCTCGTTCGCGACGGTCCCCGCCCATCAAGGACCCGACTCGCAACAAATGAAGCACATACATTTGCGCCCTAGCCGCCTATCATGTATGCTTGCAAGTGAGTGCAGCAACAACTGGCCTCATTGAGTGGTGTGCAGCCTGCCGTTCGCCTTGTGGCCACGTCCAAGATTTGCTGGACTCCAGGTGTCGGTGCTCCTGACGGTGTGGAGAGGCTTGCCCTCACCGGCGCTATGTGAGAAGATGCTAGCACAGCCAGACTCAACAGGAAGCGAAGAGTGCACGTAAAACTTGGCATCGTTGCCACTTGGTGAACGTTCATGTCAAAGCAAGTGAGCAAGCAAGGCTTGGGTGGCAGAACTCTCACGTTGTCCAGAGTGCCAGGTTTGCTGCCTTGCACGCGCGGTGGCCCTAATCACTGTGCTTACACCTCCATGCAGAACTCTGCAGTGTATTTCTGGTAGTCTGGTCCCCATCTTACATCAGCCTTGGCTGATTCTTGTTTGCACTGCAAAGAATCAGATGGTCAATCCACTGACCTAACTTGCCTGGTGCTTCTCTGGCTGCAATATCCCGGTCTGAGCCTCTGGCTATATTGGTCCTGATGAGGTAATCTCTCTCTCTCATCTTTCTCTCCTGGGCCCACCACAGAACGTGCGCTCAAGAACGCTCAGAACGTGCGTTGTGTCCCGTCCTATGCACAACGAAGGGTGGTGTACTCCAAGTTGCATACTCAGGTTTCAGACCTCCCGTGTTGGCAACGCGCGACGGTCCCCGCCCACAAAGGACCCGCCTCGCAACAACTGATGCACATATGTATACACGCTAGCAGCATATTCCCGCATTTATATAATCGAACGAAATGAGATATAGAAAGAAGGGTATGGCTGTCGAAGTGTTTTTCGGGGTATGACCCGGTCGATTGAACCAGTGAAAGCCCCTTGCCGACTTCCTGCTGGTGTTGCTGTTGCAGGCAACTTACATGTCATACCATGGTGGCTGGTGAGTCTTGAATCAGGTGATTTTTCGAGGGTGCTTTGGAGGAGCGGCGTTCGGTCGGCCACACGGTTTCGGCGCCGTACAGCGTAGGGTACAAGCATAGGGTACAAGCATAGGGTACAAGCATAGGGTACAAGCATAGGGTACGCGAGTAGGTTACAAGCACAGGGTACATCAATGCAACGTACGGAGTTTACGATGTGCTGCTTGTTCCGTGTTTGATGTGCTCAAAAGCGAGGCAGGTGGGCGTGCACTTTGCTGATTGGCACAACTCTTCCTCCACAAGCCTCAGTTGTGTGTGAGTTTTCCTTGACATGCTTAACTGAAAACATTTACCTCGGGAGAAGTTTCAGGCTGTTCTGAGGATGCTTGCGTGACGGTGCTGCCACGAGTGTTTGCGTGCAACGCAAGCGCGCTCAAAAACCTCGCTGGAAATCAATATACACGCAGACAAAGTGAACATGTATGTGTTTATATGAACTCACCAGGCAAGAGGTACGCTGTGAGTTTGTGTTGTGGCGCTTAAAAGTTGAGGAAGCGTTGTCAACTGGCGAACTGACTTTCTCCACACACCTCGGTTGCGTGCTGGTGTTTTCCTCATATGCTTGCTTTTGAAAATGTGACAGTGTGTGAAGTTTTGGGCTGCTTTGAGGATGCACGTGTGAGGATGCAGTACGGTATGGTGGTGCAGTGCACGCCATCCAGCCGCACGTGTGCCTTTACCCTGGCCGCTGATGCCACCGTTGCAAGCGCAACATGAGTGATAGACTTCAGGCCTCGTACGTGTGCATAGCCTGATGGCTCCCTGCACCAGCACGCCCAATTGGGGCCGCGCGGGCGTGTCTAGCGTGTCCGCCGCACCGCCCGGCCCGCGCGCAAGTGAAGGGCGTCACTTGGCCAGGCCTCTCCGACACTGTGGCGCATGTTGGCGCTCGGTGTACCTAGCCGGCAGTCCAAAATTGGGTGGCATCGGTGGCCCGTGTAGGGACGCCACCCGACTCGTGCGATGCATGCGATTTGAGCGCGCGGCGGTACGCTGGACACACCCACGCGGCTCCATTTGGGCAATGCTGTTGCAGGGCAGCATCAGGCCATGTAGACATATGTGGGCCTAAGGCTATTATTTATCATGAGCTGGCCCTGACGGCACCAGCGGCCCGGTTTGGGGAGCCATCCGCCTTGTGCGATGAGTGCGATTTTGCGCATTGCGGTCGTCATGCCTATGCACCTCCATTCGGATGTGTTGTTGCCTGCCCTCCAATGACCCATGCATACGTATATGGCCTACACGCCCACAACAGTCATGCGCTGGCCCGGCGGCATCAGCGGCCAGGGTAGGGGTGCCACCCGCCTGGTGCAATGCGTGCGGTTTTGCGCATTGCGCTGCGTCGATCGTCACGCCTATGCAGCTCCATTTGAGTGTGATGTTGCCTGCCCCCTCCCGCCCCCCATTCGTCCATGCATACAGTTGTGGGCCACATGCTAGCAGCAATCATGCGCTGGTTTTGGCGGCACCAGCGGCCCGGTTTAGGGTGCGATCCGCCTTGTGCGATGCATGAGTGGGTGCGGCGGAGCGCCGGACACGCCCACGCGGCTACAGTTGGGCGTGTTGCTGCCTGCCCCCCATCCATCCAGCCGCACGTATGTGGCCCGCACACTCACGGCAATCATGCGGTGTCTTCAACGGCATTAACAGCTCGGGTGTTGCCCGCCTTGTGCGGTGAGCGTTATTTAAGCGTTCGGCAGTGCACCGGACATGCTTAAGCAACTTTACGTGTGTTGTTGCCTGCCCCCCATCCAACCAAGCGCAAGTATGTGGCCCACACGCTCACAGCATTCATGCTTTCCTCCTAAACATGCTTATGCGTAGATAATGCGACCTAGGTAGAAGGCCCAGGCTGCTTTCTCAATGCACGCACGTGAGGCTGCGGTGCTGTGGTGCGGTGCAAGCGGTCTGCCTGTCTGCCCTATCCGAGCCGCTGATGCCGTAGGGGCCTGCTCATGATAAATGACAGACCTTGAGCCACGTACGTGTGCATGGTCTCACACACCGCTGGCCATGCTGCTGGCCTGCACCAGCATGCCGAAATGGAACCCCGCATGCATGCATGTCCGGCACACCACCGCGCGTGTGAGTTGCCGAAGTCGGGTTGCGCCCCTACCCAGGCCGCTGGTGCCACCAGGGCCAGCGCGTGACAGCTGTAAGCCCTCGGGCCATACATCAATACATACTTGCATGGGCTCGTGCTGCCTTGCACCAGCATGCCCAGGTGGAGTTGCGCGCACGCGTGTCCGCCGCACCGCCACGGCGCAAAAAGCACCAGTCGGGTGGCACCCGAATTTGCGCAAATCGATGCGCCGTACACGCCTACGCGGCTCCATTTGGCCATGCTGTTGCCTGCCCCTCCATGAATCCATGCATACGTATGGTTAGTACGAGGTCCACCCTGCCCACACGCTGACGACAGTCATGGCATGCGGCACTGTACTTGGACAGTTGGACTTGGTTGGTGCCGCCGGCGGGGCCAGCGCATGCCTGCTACGAGCGTGTGGTCCACATATGTATGCATGGATTAAAGGGTGACAGGCAACAGCGCACCCGAATGGACGTAGGCGGGTGCGGTGCACCGCTGTGCGCACAGATCGCTCTGAACGCCCAAGGCGGGTGTCGCCCCTTCTTGGGCCGCTGGTGCTGTCGGAGCCAGCGCATGACTGACGTGAGCAAACGGGTTGCATGCGTGTACATGGAATATTGCGGGCAAGCAACACCATCTGCAACACCATTGACATTACCATTACCAAGCAACACCATTACCATGCATACGCGCTCACAGTAATCAAGCGCTGGCTTTACAGGTGACGTCCATCTGTCTGCATGCATCGCTGTGTGCATGAACGGCCACCTACCTCCATGCGTGCACAGTACCTCGTTAGCGGATGCGAGAAAGCTTTTCATTCTTGCATGCTTTACAGTTGTTGGAGCAAGACTACCTTCCTGCATGCCCACGGGCGTGCATGAATCACTGCATCCAGGAATGGCCACCTGCCTCCATGCATGCACATAATACCTTGATGGTGTACGTAAGGAAAGCGCGTATTCACGCACGTCTTACTTAGGCCACACGTTGATGGACAGCTGCGTTGTCAGGGTGATGAGCCCCTGCTGTGTGGGCCCAGAGCGATGCGCAGCCTGCTCTTTCATGCATCTGCACGTGAGCATTGCCCCTGTGCGTAAGCACTGCGTGCGTGAAGTGCACATGAAGGGGTGCGAGGTGTGCACAACGGGCGGGGCGAGTGGTGTTTAGGGCCAGGAGCAAGGCGAAGAGCACGGATGACATCGTATACTGTTTAACGCGTTAGCGTCTGAAAGGGCAGGCATAGGCACATAAATGGTGGGCGACCCAGGGAGGCCCCTGGCTGCATAAAATATCTCAGGCAGTAGGGGCGGGCGGGCGTGGCGCCACGGTGTGTAACAAGGTACAAACTACACAATACGCACACAAAGTGCTTCCTGGAGTACTAACAATTGATGACACGCACGCATGGCCGAGTTGTGCCTGTCCACTGCCGAGGCATTACCATGCACTGCAGTGCCAGTAGAGCTGCTGACGGTGCCTGCAAGCATGACACCAGCGTTGATACGCGCTCCCCTCCCCCACCACCTACAGCCAGGACTGGGCTCAGGCGTCATCAGGAAGTGGTTGAAATGAGCACATGGCCTCGCACGCAGGCGAGGGGCACGCTGTCGCAGAGCGGGTACCGTGCTCACAGCCTCAGACTACGAGGACGGTCGGTTGCAGTGCACGCAGGTGTGAACGCAGCGGCGGCGGCCCCGGCGGAACATGATGCAGCAGGTGATGCAGTGTGGTGATAACAGTCGGGTTACAGCATGCGATGATGCGGCGGGTAAGTGTGGAACTGTGTGGAAAAGCGTTGTGTTGCGGGCTGGGACCAGCAGCATTGTGTGTCGGAGGGAAAGCATCGTGGGTTGTGGCATGGCCCTGCATAGCGCGGTCATCTCGGTGCGATATCATATGGTATTACCGAATTCACATGCATGCCATTGAGTGCGAGGAAGGTGTGAAGCGGGCGATTGCATCTGCCGATGGTGCACTCTCGATGGCCAGACCGCCGTGCCCAACGCTAATCGGAGTTGAGAATGGCTCAGTAGCGCGATGCATGGGGGAACCGCATGGGCACCGGAACTGCTGCCACTGTGTGCATGTATGCTGCCTCGGAACAGCGGTACGTCTGGAGCAACTTGTCTGTACAACAACAACCGTAACACACCACCCTGCGGGTACAAGCAACACGTTGCCGTACACCGTACTGATACCGGTGTGTAGACGGTGTGTGCAGTCACTGCGTGCAGTCATGCATACTCAGCGCAATCTGGCGGTACGAGGGTACACCTCAGCAGAGCATGCTCAACTACCAGAGTCCCTTGGTTGAGCTTGCATCAGGTGCCGCTCGGTGTGTGGGAGGCAGGAGTGGGCAGGAAGGCCCTACTGGGTGCCATGCGGATGCAAATGCAGATGCAGCAGGCGGCTCTACCAGGTGTTTAGCCGCCTCCCCAGCTAAAGCAGGTCGAAACTGCAATCAGGGACGAGCATGCACCCACACAATGATGCAGCAGGAGTACTCACACATACGCACAACACACACCATACGATACCCACAACAAAATGCATGTGCACAAATGCTTGAGTGCAGAATGTCGGCCGGCGCGCCCAAGCCATGGCGGCCACGAGTGCTCGCGGCAGAAGTCAGAAGTCAGAGGAGTAGCAGTCAGGAGTAGCTTTTGCTCAGCAGATCGATGTGCCTGCCATGATGCGCCCAGCGGCCGCGATCACCAATCGGGCCGTAATGATGTCAAGCCAGCGTCCGCTCGGCTGTTGACAATTCAGCAGTTCAGAGCAGTCGAGTCAGGAGTTCAGAGCATGGAGGTGATGTGTCAGTGCGGGCTGCCTAGCTGCATGGGTTGCCAGGGTCCGCAAAGGTAGCTTCTGCTGCTGCTGGCGTCCCAGCATCTGCTGAATATACCCCGCCTGCGCCGGCCTCCGCCACCGCACCGCCCTCCAGCCCCTCCGGCTTGACGGCCACCACCGGCTCCGCCGCTACGGCTCCGCCGCTGACCATACCGCCAGCAGCCTGATTGACGCGTCGACGGGCTGTTGCGCATACTGCAGCGGTACACGCATGGTGAAGAGCGGTCTGCTCAAACGGTGCGCGACGACAGCACGAGCCATAGTGCACGGACAAGTTGTACAGGCAGGCTTGGATGGTCTTGGACAGATTGCCGCCTCCACGCCAAAGCAGCGCCTGCACATGCTGTTCTGAAGCGCCTTATTCACATCCCAGGTGTGTGAGCCCGGCCAGCGCAACAACTGCACAACAGCCGCCTGCGTGGGCGGCCGGTGACCCGCAACACGGCACCACGGTGCAACGCTCACAAGAGCTTGACAGGGTTGTTGCTCCGGGCGGGTCCACTCACCACCCTGGCCGTCCATGGCTGCTGCGCGGGCTCCCGCTGCTTGTCAGCCGGCGTCCGCTGCCATGGGCTCTGGCCCGCCGGATACCCCCCACAGTGCGCGGCCCCACGAGGCCGCCCACCCCGAGCCCATTCAGCGCGAGCGACGTATGCAGCCGCGTACCCGGCCTGCAGCAGCGAGCAGACACATGCGCGTGATTGTAACGGTGAACTACAGCACGGACCCGCTCGCTCACAACCCCAAGCTGAGGCACTACACACGAGCCAGTCACGGCTTGTGCGCACCTCCAGCATGCTTCCATGTGGCGCACGCGTAGATTCGTGTCACGCCAAGCCGGTAGCCTGTAACCTGCCACCGGCCTGCCTGCAAGTCTGGAACCCACCCGCTCCATTGCGGCATGTGTAATGCTTCCTCATGCGCCATGCCACCATGCAGAGGTGCAAGACGCATGGATGCAGTCATGCCTCATCCATGCAGACGTCGAGACCAAAATGTGATGGCGGGTATACCGGGCGGCAGCGCTTCACCCACCGCCGCGTCTGGCGTGGCGTCCATTGCCTCCCCTGCGTACGCCTCCTGCTTGACACCCTCCTGGGCCCCTGCACCCGTCACGCCCGGCTGCTGCTGTGGCTGCTGCGCGCCCGCCCCCGCCTGCTGCTGCTGCGGCAGCCCCGCCTGCAGCTGCGCCGCCTGCTGGTATGCGGCGTCCACGCGCGCTGTGTGGTGCCGCAGCTCGTCCTGGCGCGAGTAGTCGCCCTTTCCGTCGCTCTCCTCGTCCTTCCGCCTGCACTCGGCACAGCGCAAGCACCATGCAGCGCAGCACAGTGCGCTCACACTTGAAGCCCATCAGCGGTGGCAGCGTAGCGCACCGTGGCATAAGCTTGTGTGTGCATGTGGCGTGGCAGCCGATTGCATCATAGTGTTCAGCACGGCAATGTGCTGGGGCGAGCACAGGTATGGCAGTGTTCATGCACACAAATTGCCGCGCTGAACACTATGACGCACACGACGTAATCGACCCATGCCATTGGAGCAGCGCTGTGGTGTACTTGCCACCAGAACGACTGTGGGCTTATGTGCACAAAGTGAGGCAAGCGTTGCGGCAGGTGACATCATGCGCTGCCTGCCGCTCTCACCGGCGCAGCTCGTCGTGCACCTGGCCGCCCCCCTCACTGGGTCCTGCTCTGGCGCCTCAGTACCCGCGGCCAGTACGTGCCGCAGAGACGTGCGGCATGTGCACGGCCCTCCGCCGCTTCTGCCGCTGCATGTGCGCTGGCTGTTGCGCCGCTACTGACCGCTGGCTGACTGGGAGGGATCGATCAGACGCACGCTCCGCTGTACGCCGCCCGGTGGGCACCCGCGGCGCCCCAATGCTGAGCTGACGCACCCACAGCATTTGCAACTGGGTCCGCGCGAGGGAGGGTCCGATCGCCCAGGTGGCCAGTAGGGCAGTGCAGTCGACGGCATGCTGCACATGCAACCTTGCATACCAGACGCACCCAGCAGCATGTGTGCGCATGATGAGCGCTCACCCGCGCCCCTGCCAGCGTCAAAACACCAGCAGCAACAGCACCTACACAATCGAAGCTTAACACCCCAATGCCGGAGGTGGTGGCCAAGCAAATTTCCTGGCGTGCTCACCATCTGTGTGGAAAGCTGTCAGCTCCTCAAACGACCTCGGGCGAGGCCGGTGCACGCTCACCGACGGTGCTCCGCTTTGTCAGGTCGTACCTGTCCACTAGTGCATAGACCACGCGAACACGGTGAGGGCGCAACGGGTTGCCACCGCCATAGCAGAAGTTGTCCTTGTCATAGGAGTACGAAACTTGCTTCTCTGCCGGGTTCATGTTGCTCAGGGTCGGTGGCCAAGGGTTGCACCGAAGCTTGTGCCACAGCAGCCTAGGTATGCTGGTGTGGACCAGGCCATTTAACCTCTGGTGCGGCCTCTGCAGTGGAAAGAACCACCGGCGCGTGCACTGTCAAGGTGGTGGCGGTACAGTGAAGGGCGAATCCAACAATCTTGGCAAGCATGCAGAGCGAACAGACAATGGGAGGACATCTTGCGGTTTGACGATGTTACCAGCAGCCATGGTACACAGCGGTGTGCAGTCAGAGCCTGTGCCGGGTTGCTTCAGCAGCTGGCAAGAGCACCCACAACTCCAAAGATACAAGCGCAGCTTGCGAGGCCTGGTACGATATGTGCGTAGGTTCTACTGTGCTGAGGGTTTTTCAGATATCCTGCTGCCTGTTGCCCCGATGATAGTCCCAAAGGCATTTCTTGCACAGCACGCGCCAGAGACGCGTGGCTGGGTATACTGCGCGAGTAGAGCCACAGGCTGATCCTGTTGGATTTGCTCCTTCGCGGCTGCAATCGTTCAGTAGACTCACAGTGCACATGCCTTTGTTCATCCGCACTTTGTGCTTGCCTATTCAGCCTGCACTACGGAGTCATGCCGTCAACTCGTCAAGTCGTCAGCACACCATGTCAATCCTGCACTAGACGGTCATGCCGTGTCGACGGCATGTGAATACGCGCATCGACGCCACCTGTGTCCCAGCCTCGCTTCAGACAAGCTGATTTCCAGTGCAGCCAGGCACACCTCAAGGCAGCCAGCAGGTATGCATGCACCACAGCAGTGGTGGGGGAGACTGCCTGGACGGAAGGGATTACGCTAGGAGTGGCAGCGCTGCACGCGCTTTCCCACTGCACTCGCATCCTGAGCCTCTTGGGCTGCAAGCACGCACTAGCGCCTGCGCAAATACACACACGCATTTCCAGCTGGCTGCACCGTGCAGGATGATCCGTCAAGTTGATTTGTTCGCTACAATATTTGGCTGGAGCACTGAGCAGCAGCAACGGATGGGTGGCAAATGATGAGGAATACCAAGCATGGCAGTTACGACTGAAGCACGCTGTTGCAGCGTCCATGGGCAAGCTGACGCACTCTAAAAAGCAAACCACTAGCTTCAGGCATGCCCAAGTGACTATGAACAAATGGAATGGCTGCGACCACTAGCGAGTAGCTGCGCATGCAACCAGCAGCGAACGGCTGCGACCACTAGCGAATAGCTGCAACCAACAGCGAACGGCTGCGACCAACAGCATATACATGTGCGCAACAATGGCTGCTCACGCAGGCGTGTTGGGACAATGACAATATCAACAAAGTTTCAACATTAATAATCGGCTTCACACACGAGCGCATGCTGCTGCCAGAAGGTGTGGTGTGTCCCGCGGCCCTCATCGTCCGCTGAGCACGCAAGGTTAGGCCACAGGACGCGCCGAGGCAGACTCGGCGTCAGGGAGCGCCCGGTGAAGCGTCCACCGCGTGGCTCTCGCCGCAAGCGCTCAGCGGCCGCGCATCTCGCGCACCGCTGCCAAGGTCTCCTCCTTCTGCAACACATAAGCACACACACACACACACACACACACACACACACACACACACACACACACACACACACACCACCGTGAGGCACATGCTAGGCACAGGACCAATCAGTACACGCGCAACGTCAGCTACAGGACCCCACGATGAACGGCAGCGGGCAGTGCCATACATCAATGTGCGTGTACGGGATGTGTACGGCCACTAGGACAGGCGGCGCTATTCCACCGTCCGCCCAATGCGAGCGCAACCGCAGATCACCCGAGTCCCATTGGCAAGGGCCACGACCGCACGCGCATTCACAAGCAACACACCCAAACAACACTACCTGTGGATGCGGCAACAACACTGGCAGGACACGTGCAGCAGGTGCTGCTGCAGCCGCTGAAGCTTGCGTGCCTGTTCATCACCAGGACACCGGACATATTGCGGTGAAACAAATGATGGCACGACCTGCATACCGATCGCGTCATATGGGTTCGTGCGGACGCCGCAGGCCACCAGCCGCCAGCAGCAAGCCATGGCAACCGCAGCTCACCCACTGGCGCAACTCAGCGTTCCCTTGCAGGTGTGTAGCGTATTTGCTAGGCTGCCTGGCAGGAGGGGGAGGAGGGCATGGCTCGAATCTTGACGGACAAGGCGGGTGCGGTATGCACCCGCCCTCACAAACGTGCACCCGCCCATGGGGCTGGTGCTGCAAGTGCTCGCGCCTAGCTTACCTTGGCTGCGTTTGGCTCAAACACGTACTTGATGAGCGACTCTTTGATGGGCAGCAGCTCGGGGAACTCACTCTCGATCTGTGGAGGGGTGAACATGGGCACAAGCAGCAAGCAAAAGCACATGTGGGTGAGCGCGTTGCACGTCAACAGTTGAACCATGTGACGCGCTGTGCCCGTGACAGCATGGCGAGGAACAGCATTTTGGCCCCGATGCGCGTTGTGCAAAACACACGCTTGAAGCCATGCTGTGCCACTTAAGGCATTAGTGACGCCACCAGCTGCGGTGCAGCTGCCTGTTGAGCAGGCCAGGCGGATGCGCGCTGCGTGCAATACCGCAGTCGACAGCTCATGCCAAGCTCATGCCAAGCGCATCCACTCATCCCACACGCGGCCGGACAAGGGCCAGTTTGGCCAGCGCACCAAAGCGACCCGTGCACATGGCTGACCAGTAAGGATATGAGAGGAGCGTCATGCCTTCGCCGCCCATCAACCCGTATGCGTGGTTGTGGTGACATGGCCCTGTTGCACCCGGCTGCCGGCGGGCAGCCAAACGTGCGCTAGCAGAGGCCGTATGCTGATACAGTGATATGCAGGTCGGCAGCAGTTGGACACCCCTGCGTGCAAGCAGTCGGGGCGCCACCGACCGGTTCACACTGGTGCACATGCCAGCCTTGTAGTGCATGCCAGGGTGCTCACACCCAACAAAGTGTGCAGCCCAATCACTCCAGCTGAACCCCTGCAGGGCCACATGAGTGGCTCATGGATGCCCTGTTAAGATCGCTCCTGCTGCATGTGGTGGCAGAGCCTCGGACAAGGTGCAGGAGCCGAGAGGTTAGCGCGGGCATGCATCCTTGTTCACAACCAGGCTGTAGCACGCACACCGCTGCATGTGCGCAAGGAATCTGGAGGTCCGCTGCGCAAATTCCTGAACTCCAGTGGTATGCGCATGCGCTTCTTTTGATCCAGCCATGCCAGTCATGGGGGGCTGCTGGAAATGGCACCTACTGCTGTGCCTATCCAAGCTAGCACGCACGCAGCCAGCACCCACCCGGGCTGTGTCCAGCAGGTTGTTGGAGCGGGGCGCCACAATGACCTTGGCCTGCTCCTCCACCGTGAAGTTCTGCCACGTGAACTCCGGGTCAATGTACTGCTTGTACAGCTGCAGAATCTGCATGGCACAGCACAGCAGGGGGAAAGTGATCAGGGAGGGTGCTGTGCTGTGCTGTGCAAATTGGCACAGCACAGCAAGGGGGGAGGGGTGCAACACACCGTCATGTGTGGGCAGGGGAGGGATAATCATAAGTGGTTGTTCAAGACGATTGATCAGCAGCACAGGCCCACTCCTGGTCTGAGCCTCCGGCCATACTGGTCCGCTGTCTCTCACTAGGGGCAACTGAATGGAATGCGTGCATATGCAAATCATCCTGCACACAGCTGATGCAGGTACGCCAAGCCGGGGTTGGTCAGCTGCGGGGTGCTTGCGCTGTCTAGCGAAATACGACTGCGTGCCTCACCTCGTTGTGGCTGATGGCGCCAGGGTTCGTGTAGTTCATGATGCCCGTAAGCTTGCGCTTGGCCTGAATGCAAGCGGACGAAAGCAATTTGGAAATCAGCCTAGTACCGTAGCAGGAAACACAGAAGTCTCTGAACCAACCCAACCGAATCCAAGCGGCGTATGCCTTACCATCTCAATCGACATAGGTATGAGCTCCGGGAGCACGGTCATCGAGTTAGGGATATCAATAACCTATGAGTTGTGAAGACAGCAGGGCAACACATGCTTTGGCAGGGCAGAAGACTTGATGCTTTGCGGCGCTTGCTGAGAAGAATGCATGTGCGGCACGCAGTGACAGCCAAACAAGAACAGCTTTGCAGATGACAGCCTACCTTGTCATATTTGATGATCTTCGTAATGAAGTTGCGGGGGTATGTGAGGTCTTCAATAATGGGCATTCGCACGCGCAACGTGAGCACGTTCGGGAACTCCTTCAGCATGCTCTCCACCATCGCCTATTGAACAGAAAACAATAAAAGCACAAGTTGAACTCCCTATCAGCTTTGCAGGGACCAACGCGGCCGCGATCCACAACACTTGCAAGAACAAGTTCAAAACACCAACGATGACATGCCTTGGTGTACGAGTAGTACGAGCCAGTGAAGTTTGGCTTGTCGCTCTCCTTAAAACCTTTCCCACTGTTGACGAGAAAGTCCTCGTCATAATGGAAAATGCACCCAGTGCCGAAGTAAGTCATATGTATGTTGCGCTGGAGGCAAACGTCCGCAAGGTTCAAACAGCCGATGACATTAGCGCGGATGGTCTCAACCTGCAACACATGCAAGGTCCAGTATTTTAGTAGGAGGCCACTGCACGAGCCCTGTGCCCACGCACTCTGGTCCAGGAACCAGCTCTCTCCAGAGTCGAGACACAGAGAGCAGGGGCGAGACACCAGTCAGGGACACGAAATCGTGAAGCAGAGGCTAATTAGAAAAGTTTATGTATATTGTCCAAAACGCTTTGCCGCTGTCCAGCAAATCCTCTGGGCGCGCTCCATGTGCGCACTTGGTGTGGCCCAAAATTGCCTCCATCCTTGGGCACCTACTGTCGCCGCTTTTTTCGCTCCCAAGTGGCCCGCACTGTGCTTACTGCGGGGGTACACCTGACAGTTTAACATGCTGCAAGGGCTAGGCCAAGGCGACGCCCAGGTTTCACAAGCCGCGGTGGTTAGCTGTCAGCTGATTCCAGAGAGGCCCCCGACTTGCAGCAAGCACTGCTGGACACTCTACAGCCTAACGTCACCCGAAACACGATATCAAGTACACAAGCATCAAAACTGTAAAGGCCCAGGGGCGGTGGCCAAACATCTGTACATCTGCCTGTGAAAATGCTACAGGAATTCAGGGGCGGGTGCAGCAGGGCCAGGGCGCAGGATGACAGTGTCAGGCTGCAGGGTTGGTGTCACTCACACTGCCCTGCAACATGTTGCACTTTTCACCACCCAATCTGGCGGTGTGCATGCAGGTTTCGATCATGCAAGGCAGCGCACTGCATTGTACTGCAGACATGTAAAACATGGCATGGTGGTATCGGACTTGATATACATGTATGCAGCACATGATACCAGGCATGTTGCACGTTTTCGTGTCCATTTTGGTGGTGTGCATGGCAGGATCCAGCCAAGCAAGCCGTTGGACTACATTGTATTGCAGACTTGTCTGGCATGCGCTGGTGGTATTGGACTTGTGATGCCTGTGTACCGTGCACTATATTGAACATGTTGCAATTTCCCCGCCCAAAATGGTTAAGTGCATGGCGAGATAATGGCCAGATAGTGCGAGGTTGTGTGTTTACGCCCCTTGGGACAGTATTGCACGGACAGGTGGTGCGGGTGGCCCCACAGGAGCACCCTGGGGATGTGTCACTATCGAGCTTTAGGGCATCAGGAACCCATATACACAATTCTGGACTGCTCCCGTGGGGCGAACCCTGCCAACCGCGTGCCCAAAATCAGCCCTCCCCACACGTTGAGTGTCTCCCCCTGTGGACACATAGCGTGCAGATATTCATCAAGCGAGGTGGCATTAATGCAATAGCTTGCCCTGTCAGGCTTACCCTGTGGGTCTCACACCAGTCCACGTTCGGGCGGCCTGTAAGACCTGCTGAGTTTAGGACGTGGGTGGGCTGATACTGTGGAGCACAGCAGAAATTGGTTGGCGGGTACTCAACATGGCGAAATCAACGCAGGTTCAAGAGGTGTCACCAACCTTCTCAATCTCAGCTATGATGGCAGCGCGGTCCTCGAGCCTGGCGCTTGCGAGGTGGTACTTCGCGCCCAGTTTTTTCAGCTCATCAGTAACCAAACCTCCAATCCAGCCGCTCTTGCCAAACACAAGGAAGACCTGTCGTCGGAAAAGCGCAGGTTATTAAACTCTGGCGCGAATAACAAGAAGGTAAGGTGTGCGCCACGCCAACAATTACTCACAGGCTCCTGCGCAACCCCGTTGCCGTCCGTCATTTTATCGTGCTCTTGTGTGTGGGCTGAAAATATATTTAAAACAGCGCTACGCCTAAATTTGAGAAGCAAGTACGCAATTGTGTAGATGGAAGGGAGCGAAACGGGCTTGCATACACCATTGAAAACTGCCTACTTGCATATGTTTGAATTTCTGCAAGATTTCTGCTTGCATGATGCAGTGCATGATTGCCAAGGCCAGAGGTTGGGCACCAAAGCTGACAATCGCTGGCGTATCGTGTAAAGAAGTTCAAGCCCCTGGATCCTTGCACAAAACAACACAGGCCAACCTTCTGTGCAGGGCAGAAAAACCAGGCCCTGTCTCGGGCAATCGAAACCCAAGCAACGAAACCCAAGCAAACCCAAGCAAACCCAAGCAAACCCAAGCAAACCCAAGCAAACCCCATAATGTCCTTGCGACAGAGAGAGCTGCGTCACCACTCCCAAGCTGGCCCATCCCAGCCCTGCTTCGCACGTCGATCCCGCCCAGTCGTGTTGGAAGGCCCGTGGCCCCTGCCCAATGTGACGCCGAGCCGGCCAATCAACAGCAGACCAAACCTTGGCAAGACGGGGTACATACCTTACAATGAACGACAGGCTGGCCCGGGGTCTGAGCAGTGTTGTGCGGTGCAAGTCCCATGCACCATGCTGGACCAGGCAAGTACGGTACGCCGCAGGCAACAAGCACGCACAGCAAAACACTAACAGCACCGCAGCAGACGCAGCAGCACACGAGGCTCTGGTGAGTAGGTCCATCGGAGAGAAGGATGATGAGGCAGCAGGGGGTACAGTAGCGTGACAGTGCAAGTGCAGCTGAACTGGGACAGACCCGGGGCAAGGCAGGAAGCAGGACTGGCGGCGCATAAGAACAGGCAGCTGGCACCAGGCAGGCATGCGACAATGCATGCAGATGAGGGGCATCACTGCAGAGGCTGGCCGAGCGGCTCCCCGTCCTCTGCATGAATGTGCGGCAGCGAGACACGGTAGACACGGTAGACCGCGCGCCACATGACGGGATAGAAGCGGGGCGAGCGGCGCAGCAGGCGGCAGTACATGAACTTGAGGTGTCTGCAGCGGTAGGCCTGGCTGACGAGATGGGTGATGCAGAGGCCAGCAGCAGCAGCCCCGATCGGGGATGCGCCACCAGGCGCGTCGACGCCATAGGAGACCAAATGATGAGCTGGCGCGCCTGCATCCTAACACTGGCATACCTGCGGCCTACCATGCACTGGCCCAGCGCCCGTGGTGTGCCAATACATGTCAGCTCTGGTATTGCCACGTTCCCATGATGGACTGGTGTCGCGTGGAATCCCCATTTTCAGCGCTGAAACCGGACGCGATCGGAACCTGGTCCAGGACCACTGACTTCACACATGCATTATAAGTGCCTTGAGGACCCCACGGCCACAGCTTCATTCCTTGGACCGGGTTCCGACCACGCCCGTTTTCAATCACTCCCAGTCACGGAGCCATTACCGACTGACTGATCTCAACATGCAGTCCGCCCTGTCCAGCAGTTGCAGGCATGGCTTAAGCGACGATTTGCGCCTCTGAGCCTTTCCCAATCCGATGCTTGCGTAGCTGTTTAAGAAGCTCCATATCTATGGCTGAGGGATGCAAACCTGCCCAATGTTGATGCAATCCGGCCCATGCCCGATACACGCTTCCCACCAGCTTCCCAAATGTGTTGAATGTCCCCGGCGGAGCCCCCCTGAGGGCGCGCTGAATCGGGTGCCTTTCTCTGGGACCTGAGTAGCGCAAACCTGCGAAGACGGGCTCGCGCGAGGCCTGTCGAGGCACCCGAGCGTACGTGCGGGGGTCGTGGCTTTCGACTGTCAGCGCTGAATCGTAGGTCCCTGAGGGCCCGCAGCGCGTTTTCGGACTTAGCTAGGCACTTTCGTGCTCTTCCAGGAGGCCCAGCGCACGCGTTGCCCTAGTTTGCGGTGGTGCCCTGATGTCTGAACTGACTGCCGTGCAGGACTAGAAGGACATGGCTGTGTCGAGGCAGGGCTGAGGTCCAGGTGCTGCGCACACCAAAATATATTTCAGGGTGCTAGCAGTGATGTTAACATGACCGCCAACCATGAGGGACACCAGGCGCTCATCTTGAGGTGGTCCTCGGCGGCGGGCGCTGTGTCGAGCAACGATCCCCCCCGACGCCCAACAGCATAAAGCCCAGGACTGCCAGTTTGTGTGCAAACTGATAGCACACGTTCTTGTACCCTTTTGCACTTTTGGACTGTCCCGGCCTGGCTGAAACACGTAATCATCAGCCGCCGCTCCGAGACCGTAATCAGGAACCGGTTCCTGCCTTTTCAGCCTAGCCGATTGCACTGTTCCTGACAAAGTATTTGAGCTCTGCAGGCACAAAGTTCATTTATGGCTGATTCGCCTTCCTCCCAGGTACACAGCTGTGCGACTGACTAGATTGCTCAACCTTGCCTGCTGCCGCGCCACTCTTTTGCGTCACTGATTGCCGTGCGGCCCTTTCTGCAGCGCCCCGAGCCCCATCTCCCGCTGGCCCCACACATGTTGCAAAGGTAGCCCAGATGTTCAGCTGAGCCGCACCACGCACACCACCTTTGGTGGATGGTCAACGCGCAGCATTGCGACACCAACACAACGTGTGTGCTTGAAGGCTTGTGACAGTCAAAAGCGCATGCGTGTCAAAAGCAGGCGTGATTGAAGGTTGGCCCAACTAGCAGGAATATCAGGAAAGCAGGAGGCCTAATAAACATAGTGATGTTCTGCCCCACACACAACACATCCCGGGGTTCAAATTCCGCATGCATTTCACCTCCAGCCCCGTGCCGCTGCCCATGTGCTGCTACCGTACTCCCTCGCCTGCTGCACGCTCACAGCCGTACAGCCACGCGCACCGCACGGGCAGCTCAGGGGTGACGGGGGCGCCACCGAGTCGAGCCATCAAGCACGCACGCCAGCGCTCTTGCGCACTCGCATGCACATGCCTCGAGCCCCATATCCCCCCTCTCCCTCATGCAGTCCTGCCTGCGTACAACCTCCTGCTCCATGCGCCTGCCATGTCCTGCCCCTCTCGCGGCATATAGCTTCTTCGTTGTGTTTGCAGAGGCCTGTTATCATGCGCCAACCAGTGCACTGCCGGATTGGGTTAGCATGCTTGTGTTGCAGATTTGCGTGTTCAATGCTCGCTCGAGCTGAGTGTTGGCAGCGGCTAGAAAGCTTTATGGCAATGACCTGAACCTTAGCAAAGCATCTTCTGCATCATGTGCCATGGCGCGCAGGCTGCAATGCCTGGGGCGTTACTGCGTATGGCGCAGCGGCATGCAGATGCTGGAGGCCACCCACCGAGGGAGAGGGGGCGCCATCGCCAAGGTGGCCTCGGCCGGCGCAGCTGCTGCAGGCGCTGGCGATGCTGGCGCCTCCTACATGGTCACCGTCACTGAAGGCACCACACCCACCATGGTACGGGATAGAGGCACCACGTAGAGGCACGCACGCTGTGTAACACTGGGCAGGTGACATGGCTGACAACGAAAACAAGGACTGACCACAATGAAATGCTCCCATGTAGGGCACGCACGCATGCACGCACGCTGTGCTTTCATGCAGTCATGCTCTACCCTTTCGTTCCCATTTCTTGCGGCCAAGCTGTAGTTGTCTTTGCCGTGAACGGCTGCACACACACACACACACAGACAAACGTGCTAGACGCGTGACATTCTACAGCCCGTCAGGCAGGGGAGCCGCTTGACGCAAGGCCCGACACACAGCGTCTCGCTTGCTTTGCCTGACATGCAACACTGCATATGCACGCATGCTGTCTATGCATGCACATTCGTCAGGCGCTGCTCTTATCTTGCCTGCTGCCACCATGCTTTGCACAACCGCTGCATTCATGCACTTGCACCACCCTTCCCCTTCTTGGCTGTTCATCCCCGACCCTAGACCACTGACCCTGCTGGACGCTGCTCGTGCCCCCTGCTCAGGTGACTTTTCGCTGCGACCTGAAGTGCTGCCTGTTGCCGTGCCGCGTTGTTGTTGCTGAGCTCTAGCCAGTTTCAGTTCTTTGTCGCTCTGCCTTGCCCTGCTCACGTGCACTTGCACTGCATTCCGGGCTGGGGTGCCCTCGAGCCTTCCGCAAAGGTGAGCGCTCAGCTTCAGCCTCATCGCCGCTGGACCAGCTCAGATACTCTAACGCACCTTACTGACAGACCGCGCCTAATACAGCCACCAACGACCGACAGACCGCTCTGCCACAGCTCGTCGTGGATCCCGCCAGGCCTCCCAGCCAGATGCGGCCGCGCCCGGTGGCACTCACACATCACGGCGTCTTTATTGTCAATTGCTGTTGTTGTTCTGCCC
>BDDA01001221.1:12287-28300 GCA_001662385.1 Chlamydomonas asymmetrica | reverse complement strand
TTCTCTATCACAAAGGAGCACCTTGGCACCATCCTCGGCTTACAGCGCACACCCGAACAGCGCCGTTGAGCAACGCGGCGGGGCGTGCAGTGCAAGCGATGGGTAAAGTGGATGCGTGAACGCAGGCACCAAAGCCCAAAAGGCAGGGCACAGGTGAATGACAGGTTCGAAAGGCCTCCACAAAACACAAAGGCACTTCTCCGCAAGGGACCGATGTCGCAGGGGCGCAGACTGCCTGCCATTTGTGTGTGTGTGGAGACAAAAACCACCCGGGCAGACAAGGGCTGCCGGTGCAGGGAAAGCATACCTGGAACAAGCTAATCACCTCAATCAAAACGTCCAGGAAACTGTGTGATAAGCGCTCGGCTTCGCTAGGACCGAGCGGCAGTTGGGGCATGCGGCACTGCAGGCGGTGCTCAGTGGTAGGTGGGCAGGCTCGCTCGTGCATAAAATCCAACCGCTATGAAGCCAACCAACAGCGAAAATTAAAACCAACTGGACATGAGCCATATGTAAGCTGGAGCAAACAACAGGCACACACACCCCCACTGTTGACACCCCGCCGCCGCCAGACCAATCAGCAAGCATGATGAGCAACTCAAACAAACGCGACCAGCTGCCTGGCAGCAGTGGACGCAAAGGCAAGGGACCAACCATCAACAAGGCCACCAGCAACGCAGGACACAGGTGAAACAGGATGACTGAACAAGTGGCCCCGGAACCGCAACTGTGTACACTGCCATGGCCGACATGCTAAAACGCAAACGAACACCTCACAGCACCACGTATTGCCAAGCCGCTACACATGGGAGGAAGCCCAGGTGTTCAACCCCAAAGTGCAGCAAGCGGCACGTGCTTGCATGGTAGCATCAGGGAGCCGCGCAGGTGCAACGCAACAACGGGGTGTCAGTGTAAACCCTAAACCCTCGACAGGCAGTTTACGCAGCTGACCCCAAGCCCTTGGTGCCCTAAGCCCTCTGATGGGCTTCATTTATTGGCAACGAAGCTGCGCTGTCATGCGCAAGTCCCCATACGAGCGTCACAGAGGCCCTGCAGGTCAAGCTCTCACATACCTGGCGATTGCATGCGCACGCCACTGCAGTGTCAGGTACTGGAGTCATGCCTCACGCGTTGTTCAGTGCTCAGTGACATTTTGTTGTATGAGCCCAGCAGGGGCTGTCTATGGCCACGGCGTTGGGCTACGCGCACCTGCAGGCCTCGGCTTCTTTCCCTGAATTGCTGGTTTTGCGTGGTTGCTGCCGTACACAGCATTGCAGTGGCTAGTAAACAAATGCCATGCTGTGCAGCCGCTGCACAATCTGGCACATTCAAACTGACGCTGAAAGTGTGATACTCAGACGTGCGCGTGTATGTGCCCTGTAGCACTCACAAGCAAGCCCGCTGCCCTTCAATGCCTTCACACGCATGTCTCTTTGCAAAGCTTAACCTTGAAGCCACGCAAAGCATCATCAGCAAGCAAATCCTCATAGGTTTTCATGCTGGTGTCATCCTGGCTGGTGGACACTCACCGTGTGCCGCCTGCACCTGCCTGGCGTACCGATGGCGACTAACCCTGGCAAAGCCCGCAATTGCCCTGGTGCTCCCCATGCTCTCCCATCACCAGCAACCATCCTGCTGGGAGCACCGGTGGTGTATGGTAAATAATGGACAGAGAAGGCGGGACTGGCGGGAGTTCAGCAAGCGCCTGAGCGGTCATGAGAGAGAGAGGTGAGATGCCAACCCAGGGGGCAGGTGAGACGCCATCCCGCCCCAGGTGGCGAATCCGGCTAATCCTGCTACGGTGCATGAGGCACTCTGGGCGGGGGTGCCAAAACCGTGCAAGCACCGTGAACACAGCCCCAGAAAAATAACCATGTGAGCATTTTGGGCATTTTTGGCTCAAAACACTTTCGAGTCCATGCTGTGCGCTGTCAGGCCCGTTTGCGTACCTTGCTTGACTGGTTGTGCATGCCAACACACATTGACCGTAAGCATTAATAATCCCTGACACAGTCTGCTTAGTCTACATTAAATCAGCACTGGTCCTACGTGCATGCATGCAGCCCCATTATCTGCAGGTCCACAAGCTTGCGCCGTCAGCGTTAAGGTCGTCCTTGTCAGAGTGTACCTCTCGGCATCGTACCATCCAGGCCCAACTGATCAGCGTTATTTGACAGCTCAGAAACAAAATGTGTCAGGTGCACCATGATGTGCGTGTGTGCATGCATCGACTGTTTGCCAAACTGGCAGGCCTGATGACGCACCCAAGCGAGGCAGTTGCCCGACTGTGTGGAACGTCACATCATTGTCTTGCTTCGAGCCCCCAAAGTAAACCATTCACAGACGAACAGCTCTTCCCGTATCTGCCTGTCTCCTTGTTGGTATACACACACGTTGTACAGGTTCTGTTCATTCAATCACTGTGCCCGTTCGTAATAGTCGGTTCTGCCCTGAGGAGTCCAGTGGAAGCTTCAGACACTTCGGGGAGGCAACTCCTTCGCAGCTTATTTTGCACTTGGTTGCGCTTACAACTCAAGCTTGGTTCCCGTTGAGTACTGTACCTTCTGTCGTTGTGGGCACCACCTTCCGCAAGAACGACGGAGAGTGCGTGCCAGCAGCCCTCTGCCTCAAAGCACCAAAACTAGGGTTCAGAGTGTGTGTGTGTGAAAGCTGGCCGCCACCTCACAGTGCGATGAAGCGGCTTTGGACGGGGTGGACAAAACTCCACTCGGCAGCGTCCATCGGCGACATCGCAGAAGTGCGTCTGCTCGTGCAGCGCCAGCCCTCCTTGGTGGACAAGCCTACCAAGGTGCGCGCTGCATGCGGTCTTGTCAGGGAATTGCAGGCTTGGGAATCCAGCTGGGTCGCGCGCACTTTGCTCGCTTGGGGAATACGATCGCTGGTCGATGGTGCTGCTTCGTTTGTTTGGGCACGGCGTTCAGGATGCTAATCAGCAGACGGCCCTTCATATCGCTTGTGCCACTGGCCGTGATGCTGTGGTGGGAGAGCTGCTGGACCGCCGTGCAGCGCTGCTGTGCCGTGACGCGGTGAGTGGATGTATGAGGCCTGCCTTGCCTTGAGGTGCCACAGCAAGGCGATTGCCAGTGGCTGTCTTACCAAATTTGGAGTCACACGTATAACTGCTGGCACGAACGCAGGAGGGACGTACACCTCTGCACGTCGCTGCTGCTGCGGGCCAACTAAAATGCTGCTCGGTTCTACTCGGGTCGCGTGCCACGCACGCGGGGACAGGCGACCGGCTGCAGCTGCTGATCGCACGTGACAAGGTGTGGATGTGGTGTGCAAGCTTGCCAGCCTTTGATTGATTGAAGGCAAAAGACCGTACATGCGTTCATGCATGCATGCGTGCATGCTCTAGCGTCTATCATGGGCTGGGCACCAAGTTTGCTTGCGTACTCTGGGGTTGGTGCCTTTCAACGCAAATCATGCAATACAGTCAGAACTCATGCGTAGTACTTCCAGCAGCAGGGATGTGGAGTGGGTGGTGTTGGCAGCCCATCGCAATTCCTTGCGCTGCCTAGGGGAGTGCATGAGGCTGCATTGTGCGTGCCTTGCCTTGCTGGCGACCCTGATGCACTGACACGCACACGCACACGCTGGCACGCTCGCAGGAAGGGCGCGACGCTCTGCTTCTGGCAGTGATGAAGGGGCACACGGTACGATCCTGTGTGCAGCATCTGCTGTTGCCTGCAAGGAAGGCAACTTCCATGCACCTGGCAGGCGCAAACTTTCTGTAAATGTGTGGTCACCGTCAATGAAATTGCCGTGGTCCTGGCAGCCTGAGCTAATCCAGGGCAGCACATGCACATGTGCTTGCATCATTGTGCCGTGGTGGGCTATGGGTGTGCTGCAGGGTGTGAGGCCGCACCCTGGGGACCCACTCAGAGCCCTGCACGTATACGTGCGTTTCTCCCGAAGAACATAATACCATTCAACCTGTGTCCTGACATAATGTTGTGATGGACTGACATGCAGGCTGTGGTGCAGGAGCTGTTGAGGGCAGGCGCCAACCCGCACACATCATGTGACGCCGTGAGTCGTAGGGTGGGCTGGACAGTCGCGGTGTGCACCAGCAGGGGTGTTGTCCAGCGTTACCTACATCCTTCACTGCCAGCATGGTGTGGCTTCCTGGCATCAGGTTCCCGCTGGGACATGCAGTGTGCATGCATCCCGTGGGGCCATGCATTTTGCATGTCTCTAAGGATAGAGACTGTACCTGACAGCTGGGAGGTGCCTGCATGATGTGGGCATGTACGTGCTTGCCTCCGTGCCTAAGCCGTGTTGGAGATTTTGACACGGGGTGTGCTGCTGGTGACAACAAGCCCATGCACAGTTCCATTCCGCGGCAGGATTCCTGCCACACTGGTTGATTGGATCAGTACCGCCAATACCTTTCTGCCCGGATTGTGCAACCCATGACGCTGGTATGCCATCCTGTGTATCAAGCTGCACCTCACCTCCACACCTCAGCCTAGGACCCGCCTAGCAGCTCTTGCCCATGGGTTGTTCGGGGTTTGACACCCAACACACTACCCTGGCTTGGTTTGTACATGCAGGCCGGTACAGGGCCTCTGCATGCTGCTGCTCAGGCAGGCAACCTGGCGATGCTGCAGATGCTGGCAGTGCCGTACATGGCGCCACCAGGCGCAGTGCCAAGCGCTGGTCACACGGCGTCTGGCATGGATGTGCGGCAAGTGTCCACGGGTGCCACACCCCTACACGTGGCTGCAGCGTCCGGGCATGTCGCCATTGCGATGTGGCTGGTGACATCAGCTGGTGCCAACCCAGCAGCACGCGACAACAACGGGTTGACGCCTGGGGAGGTTGCTCTTAAGGCTGGCTTTCCACAGGTACGAGGCACTAGGCCACAGCACGTGGGGGAGGGGAAGCAGTGGGGGAGGGAAGAGTCAAGGGATTGTTTGGTAAGGGGGATGCAGGTTCATGGATCAGGTTTTCATCCCGGGTCTCGAAAGGGGTGGCGTTTTATTTGATGCGGCGTTTGTTCGTATGTATGCCACGCTTGCCATACACAGTGACAGTGGTTGAACCGTGCAATGAGTGACCGAGTGTCGGGTCGCTTCGCTGGTGTCCGTTCTTTCCATGCGCAGCAGCGTTCAGGATGCGCTTGCCAACGTTGTATGCGCTGGACATACCACAACCGGATGCCAATCAATGCACTGCCTGCATTGGTCTTGCAGCCCAGCCTTGCTGATCGTGCTGACCGTGTTGGGACTGCTCATGCAGGTTCACAAATCCATACGTGACGCACTGCCGCCTACATCAGGAGGTACTGCGACGTCAGGTCCAACAACCGCACCACAGCAGCAACAGCAGCAGATGTACCTTCAGCCTGCTGGGGTGAGCGTGCCCTGGCCCGCAGCATCATCGGCTACTTCTGGAGGGTCATGGATAGGAGCTGGTGCCAGTACCACGGGCACTGGTGCTGGCGGTGCCGCTGAGCAACCTGCTAGTGGTGCAAGAGGGAGCCAACAGCGCTGGCAACCCCCTTCGGCACCGCCACCCACTGTGTACTATCCTTCCCTGCCAGACGGGGCATCATCATACTACTAATCATGCGCCTCATCAGTCACTAACTGGGCTTGAGCTGCTGTGTTTGCACAACCTCAAATTGCATGGAAACCGAGCCGACTAATGAGTTTCGGCCATGCTGCTGCATCACAGGGGGTACCTAACTTCCATAGGCAAAACACTAGCACCATGTGGTGCTTGATGCACCACTGGGCGGTCACCTGCTTGTGCAAGTCTCCTGCCTGCTACACCGTACTTGTTTTCCTGACGTGGGCATGTGCGCGCGTATGTGCGCAGCATGCTCACCTGGTTACGGTTGCGGTTGCAGTTGCGTTTGCGTTTGCGGCTGCTGCACTGGTTGTGTTGGTTTTCCCATGCTTGCCGTTTTGTTGCTGTTCACTGTAATATATGACCCTCCTATGTCTTCATTTGCAACCATGGTCGTGCTGAATGATGCTGATTCCCATCGGCTCAGAGTAAAAGGCATGCAAATGAAAAGAAATGCCTCATGTGTGCCCGTTGCAGTATTCAAGTTTCTTACCTACGCTAGGGAGACGCACCTGGAGATGCACACACAGCAGTCGCTGTGATAGGTAGGTAGGTGTGTACGTAACTTCAGCGTACACCTCGATAGGCAATCTCCCTCCATTGCCATTCCCGGCGCTTCATTCGGCAAATGTACGCTGTAAACTGCTTCAAAATGGGGCGTTGCTTGGCATGCATTTTGCTTTCGGTGCATTTGTGTGGCGTTTAGCGGATCGGGCGGGGGCAGCAACATCCTTGCCGACAAACGTATGCACTTGTGAAACGAGGCGATGACGTAGTGTGCGAGCCCTGCAGTACTGCGTAGCATAACGTACATACATGGTGTGCAAGGGCGACGTGCGGCGCGTTGACAGCACAATATGACAAGCTCACTGTCTGTTTATCATCATAGCTTGTGCCTGCCATTGCCAGCGCCCGGGTGCCTGAGATTATGCTCCTTGCAAGGGCACTGACTGGCTGAGGGTAGAACATGCTGCTGGCATGCGAGGATCGTGGGGAGGAGTTTGAGGAGTTCCTGCCTGTGCAATGTCTGCATTGTCTGTCGTATGTGCTGCGCTGGCTAAAGATTGAGTGCGGGCCACTTACCCTGGATGTCTCCCAATAGCCACATGTTGCTGCGTGTCGAGCTTAGGGCTATATGAGATTTCGCTTTCGCCCACATATGCCTGCTAGGCCAGGGTCCGAGTCAGTGCCAGGGACAAGGCGCCAGTGTCAGCAGCCCCAGCACGACCGACATGGCGGCCATGTGGCGCAGGTCTCACCACTTGCCCACCATGTACAGCCCATGGACCACAGGCGCAGGTGCAGCAGCAGCAGGAGCAGCAGCGGCGACTGCCTGGACCTGCTCCTTGCTGCACCACTGCGGGTCTAGCAGGGCCTATGGCCGCTCCTGCATGGCGATGCTCCCGTTACGGGATGCGGTGGCAGCGCGTCCGGGATTGGTGCCGCGCCTTCTGGTGCCTCCCAGGCTGTTGGCGGCTTGAAGGACGAGGGCGTGGCGGACCTGCTGGTCGCAACTGAGGGCGGCGCCTTGGTCGCAGCCGCAGCCGCTGTGCCAGGTGGTGATTATGAAGGGATGGTGATGAGTGAGGCTGTGGCACAGGCAGCGCTGCCGCCACTGCTCCAGGGCAGTGGATGAGGACACCTGGGGGGCAATGGTAGCTCAGAGCATCCTGGACACCACTACCGCCCGTGGCGGCGGCTGTGCTAGCGCGGCTGTGCCTGCCCTCAATGTGCGGGCGACGTGGCTGGTGGGCGTTCCTGTGTATGGTGACAACGTGCTGACTGCCTCACGCCTGAGGCCCGACATGGTGAGCCTGAGGCCGGAGTAACATGCGGGGTGTGTTGAGTGTGTATTGCTGCCGGCCACCTGTGCTAACTGTGTGGTTGCAGCTGTGAGGTGAGGTGGGGGGGGATGGTGGGTGACGCTTTCGCCTGTCAATCCCACTGCTTGTGTAGTGGTGTACTGGTGTCGCTGCTTGTGCATGAATGACACGCTCAGTCAGGTCTAGCCGAACTCACGGATCCGGCGTGTATGCATGTCTGCAACTCACCTGTTGGTCCAAATCATCCGCATGCAGGCCTGCGCGCCCGACCAGGCCGTGAACACAGCACTCATCGGTTCAACAATCCCTACCATACGTCCCTGTGTGGTAAGTGCAATTGGCGAGCCCCGTGCTCCAAGTGCTGCACACGTCATGGCGCGAGGAGGGTGAAGGACGACAGTCAGCAGACGTGAGAAGTGGGGCAACACGCTTTAGCAGGCCGATCGACAGGCGGGAAGGCCCGCGGTCAGGCGTGCGGCTGAATGCAAGGCAGCACCCTCAGCACCCAGCTCATGTGGTGAGCACGCCTGCCTGCCTTCCATGACCGCAGCTGTGCGTCATGCAGCCAGGCGTGCAGCTGAATGCAAGGCAGCACCCTCAACACCCAGCTCTACGGGGTTGAGCACACGCGCCGCTGCCTTACCGCCCCGCTGCCGCCCCGACGTCACACTGGGGTCACGGACACACGAATGCAGATGTTGACATGCACATATGAGCATGGATGGGATGCACTATGCATGTACTCACGTATGGGTGTGTATTGGATTCGCATATGCGCTTGTCTGGACAGAGCGCATACGAGGTAAGGGTTTAGGGTTTGGGATGGAGACAAGAGATGTGGGCGGATCAAGGCAGCCATAAGGAAGCAGTTTTTGGGCAGCAGAAATGGAGGAACACCCAGGAGACAACAGTACCGCACTGTGCATGTGGCTCATGCGGCTGCAGCATTCCTCATCTATGTGTAAGCACGCCCAACAAACGCAGGTCCCTGACGTTGTATGTGCTAGTGAGACCGATCTTGTAGCCATCTGAACATGATGGGCGGCATCAGTGCCCCTTCAAAACGCGAATGAATGAAATGCGTGACATGTAAAGAGTTGTGATGAGGAGAAAGATGGGTCGATTGCGTGTGTGCACCACGTCGGCTGGTTGCATAATTGCTGGCTGATTGAGGATGTGTGTGTGTGACCACGTGAGGGTTAGCTAACCGCCGTGTAATCATGCTGCTTGCCCCTAAACCTGCGCCGGCCACCTACGTGCGTTGCTTGCACAGCCGTGAAGCTCGGCAGTACCCTAACCACAGGAGTGGTGCACTGGCTGCCGCGATGACCCCCTGTGCTTTAAACCTACCAACAAAGTGGGCGGCAAGCTTGAACTGGTCAGCCGTTGCACCCGACATCAGCCGCAACAACTCCTGCTGGCTAGGGTCGGGGTGCAGCACCGCCTGCGCCAACAGGCTGGCCCGCCGCCACTTGCTGACCCCGTAGAGCAGGCCAGCAGCCGTAAAGGAGTAAAGCAAAAGCTGCTGGTACGGCTTGTCCACTCCAAACTTCTGAGCCACGTACTTTGAGTGGAGCCAAGCTCGACTGTAATCCTTGGATCCTACGCATTAGAGGTTGGGCATAAAACAAGAATGAACAATATTCTCACACAGCCCTATCTGCAGCGGTGCAGCCCTATGGTATGCAGTGCTTTTGAAAACCTGCCCTCGCAGATTCTTCTGACGCCGCTGCTTTGTGCTGAGGTGCGTATGCTCGTTTGCACCATACTTTGGGCCTACACCTCTGGTGTTGCCGAGGCGCCTGCTAGGAGGCCAAAATCACGTAACTTAGTTCGCCGCCGTCCATGCAGGGCTGCCAAGCTCCATGTTCTTCAGGTCCTCCTCAATCTTCTGCGCCTGCACTACACGTCAGCCTCAGGAGGACTTGAGAGCAGGGCTCAAAGTTAAAGTGCAGGCAGGCAGGCTGACTCGCGCCAGTACGTAACTGCCGCCAGAAATGCTTGCTGCTCTGCTGTGGCGGCGCGCTCGAATGCTCCAAGGACCCCCAGCGAAGAGTCCCAGCTTGGACTGGCGGCCGGCGAGCGGCGCACACTGACAAACAAGAGGCGTGTGCTGCCTCAACCGTCTTCTTACCATCCAGGCCTGCACTGCCACGCTTCCAGCTGCCATTCTTGTCCATGGGCTGTACCCCCTCACTGGATCCAGGTTGTCCGCTCATCGCGATGGCGACGGTTCCTGACGCGCCAGCGTGGAGCAAGAAGCTTGTGAGCACGGGGTGGGTGACGCTTTGCTAATCCACCAGGCTGTGGGGTCCCGGTGGTGCGCGGTGTTCCTGCTTTGCAGCTCAAACAACCACAAATCGACCTCGTCAGCACTTGGCCACGAGAACAAACACTTGCGCCGGCGCAGCCTGAGGAACAAGGACAGGCACGTGAGGCATGGCAGGCGTTGGCTCAGTCAGCTGCTTGAAGGCCAGCCCTGCTTGTGCAGTGACCACCTCGACAACAAGGGCAATGCCCGCGGAGAGCACCAGCACGTGGGCACAAACAGGGCACTTTGAAGCCCAGCATTCAAAGCTCGTAAACCAGGTACTATTGACTCACCAAGCGCTCTGATAAGCACGGTCCCGCACGATACTCAGCAGCACCGTTGGCAGTGGACAGAGGTGCAGGCCTGGGAAGCGCTGGTACAAGAAACAGGTATCAAGGATCCTTGCTTGTTGAAGCGCAGCGAGCAATGAAGCGCACCAACTAGTTCTCCCGATAAGAAAGCTATCGGACGTTGGAATTGACAGACCGCCGCAGCAAGCGAGTGAGCATTCGCTTGATCATCAGGTACAGCCGTATAGACGATGCATCAGTGCGCAAGTCCGGGTCTGCATGCGACTTTGATTCTGTGAAGCTGCCAGGCTGTCAGCCTGCCAGGCCGTCAGTCAGGAATTGCCACAGCGGTGGTGTGCATGCGCATGCTCGCCCCAACGAGTGTGCTGCGGCTGTGCATGGTTGTGCCTACCTGGCAGGGGCTGCGCAAGGAGCCTGACGTGGCAGCGTACCTGTTCGATGCGCGAGTGCATACGGAGGGCTGGCTGCCGCGGCCTTCATGGTGCAGTCCAAAGTGCTGCGCGGCTGGGTGAAGGAGTTTGCTCGTGGCACAGCACCGAGTACCGCCCGCTGCAGCTGCCAGTGCGCTTGCCGCCGCCAGCGCAACTGCTGCCAGCGGCGGTCACAGTGGAGGAGGCGGCGGCGATGATGCTGGTGTGCAGGCTGCGCTGTCCCACAGTTACGTGGCGCATTGCCTGCGTGCCGCGCTGCTGGCCGAAGCGTTGCAGCGTGGCCTCTGCGCATCGGTGCTTCAGGTTATTAAAAAACCATGGTGGCATGACTGCGAGTTAGGGCGCATTAGTAGCGGGTTATGCTGGCTGCACTGCTGTGCCTGGACCGCTTGTAGTTGGCCAGAGCTGCCATCACTGCCGTTACGCTACATCCTCCTGCACACCTGCTGGCTTGTCGTCTTAGCATACGCACATGCAGCCTGCATTGATCCATACGGTGCGGACCCGATGCACCCACTTCTATGACGCATGTTTGGCGCCTCACCTCACCATAGCGCATGTTGTGACTTCAGGGTGGCGGGGCGCGTGTCTTTGAGGCCGAGGGAGTGCGGCTGCGTGAGGATGGCTTGGCGGTGCAGCGCGCCACACCCGTCACGCCGCAAGACATGGCGGCAGCATTACCGGCTCCAGCAGCTTTGCAAACTGCTTAATGTGAAGGAGGTGAAATGCCCGTTGGATTGCAAGTGCCAGCACTGCCACTGCCAGCATCAGCTCCAGAGGCGCATGCGGGCCGCAGCCGGCGCAGCAGCTGGCGGTCCAGCGCTTCAAACATGGATGAGCCTGCTGGTAGCCCGGGCAGCATGGCGCTGGTGCCTTGTGCTGTTCCTGACACACCATCAGGCTGGTGCTGCTGCTTGCAGATATGAGGTACGGTCATTGGCTGCCATCTGTGGCACATACAGGCGCCCACAGGCGCAGGTCGTGCTGTAGGAGTCAGCGCTACACGCAATGCGGCATGCAGTTGACTGCTTGCTCGGCCTCCAACTTTGGATAATGTACAGTGCAGCTCTAGACCACACCGGTGTAGGTACGACCGTATGGTACACAAGTACCATGCCATTAATACCTCCTGCCCGCCTGCTTGTGCGTATGCTATGCTGCATGCAGCTTGTCTGCAGCCGAGGCCCGCCTGCCCACAGCGCGTGGTGCGCTGCTGCAGGGTATCGCAGGGCTGTTTTGCGTGGATGACACCAGCCAGCTCATCACGTGGGGCCACGTGGGCAACAAGTAAGTGCGGCTTGCCAGGATAAGGGTATGTGTGGCATGTGCATGCAGCGGTACATCTGGGGAGCGTTAACGACGGTAGCGTGAGGCAGGTGAGGTGGTTGTCGCAGCTGTTAGGGTGAGGAGCGTGCGCATATGTAGGGGAGGAAGGAGGCAGCTGCACAGGCCTCGCTTGCGGCTTGTCGTTTGGGGTGTCTTTGCAGCGCAACAGCTCCACGCGCAATGCACCGTGGATCCAGCAGTGGATCTGTGTGTGAGGAATGCCTTACGCGGCAAATGTTCATGCACTGTGCCGTGCTGCAAGACACACTGCGTGGCCGAGCTGCCATGCAAGGCCATGTATCCTCAAGCCACCAGCTCTCTGGATTTGCGTCAGCAGCAGCAGCAGCATGAGACCCCAGGCGTGCCTACTGCGGGACTCCTTGCGGCCACGCCGGTTGTGGTGGTGCCGGCAGGCCAGCAGCAGCAGCAGCAGCAGGGTCACGCGGTGACGCATGAACCGTCAGGACCGCACCCAAGCGCCATGCCCCTTGCGCCTGTGGATGTGGCGGCCATGCCCTTTTTGGCACCCAGCAGCAGCAGCAGCAGCAGCAGCAGCAGCAGCAGCAGCAGCAGCAGCAGCAGCAGCAGCACACGCCGGCCTCACATGCCAGCAGCCTGCAGGTATGTATGTTAGTCATCCACGTGACGGCTCCGCGCGTGTGCAGCGCACCTTGTACAGTGGTCCATCAGCGTGATCAGCTGCGACACGCTGGCATGTGTGGTACCGAGCGACAAGCAGCCCAGCATGGAGCAACGCGCTGTGACAAAAGACACAAGATCGGTGCAATTGCGAGGCGCATGAGCACAGCAGCTTACCCAGGTGCGTGCTGCTTGCTCCTGCAGGTGGGCGCAGCTTCGGTCGGCGCAGGTGAGGATGCTCGCCATGCAGCAGGCACCGCCTTGCTCTGCATGTGCGTGGACACAAAACGGTCTGATGTTCTGTATACGCGCGTCAGCAACACAGGGTTGTATGCATCATCAGATGCATCATGCCTGATCGCTGCGGTGGTGCGTCTGGGCCATCAAGCAGCAGGGCTGCACCTGGGGCGCGCACTAGAGGTGAGGCTGTGTCTGCTGCGCTGGAGGTGGCGGTGGGGGAGCTGCCCGCGGTGAGCAGCAGCAGCAGGGCCCACGGCGGCCTGGGCGCGCTGAGCGCCTCCAGGAGCGACAAGCTGCTGCGGCGTGGCCGTACCGGTGAGAGGCTCATGCACACCCTCAAGGACGGCGACGCGGCAGCAGTAAGCGGTACAGTCAGCATGGACGACTACAGCAACGGCATCAGTGAGGACCTCCCATCCACGCAGCACGCAGCCTCCGCTCACCAGCAGCACACCAACCCGCCTGCACCACACAGCAGCAGCAGCAGGGCACCCAAGGACAGCGCACCTAGGTTCTAGTGCCACCAGCAGCCGTCGCTCTGGTCGCGGGGCTGATGGCACCGGCGTGCGCGAGCGCGTATTGGATCACAGCCTGAGCACCATCATGGAAAGCAGGGCGCCCTCCATGACGGCACAGCATGAGCACGAGACTGGCGCTGCGATCACACAGCAGCAGGCACCCGTGTCACGCCAGGGCTCATTGCCAGCCACTGCTGCTGGATCTCACACCGCCCCCTCTGGGAGTGTGCCGCTGGCAGCGCTGTCAGGTGGGTCAGCGTCAGGGTCAGCAATGGGGTCACGCCGGGAGTCACTACATTCTCGTGCTTCTGAGGCTGAGCCTGACGCAGGCATGCCCATGCGCCGACCTGTGAGGGCAGGCAGGCGCCCAACAACACAGCAGCAGGAGGCCAGCAGCAGCGGAGCCAACACACATGATGCTGCTGACCACAACGGCCCCCATGAGCGTGATGATCATGCGGAGGAGCCTGCGGAGGTGCTGCCTGCGCCTTCACGCTCAGCAAGCGTGGCTGGCAACACGTACGCAGCAAGCAGTGCGCCTGGTGGCGGGACAGTCTGGCCGCTTGGTGGTGGTGGTGGTGGTGAGACGGTGGGGGAGGACGAGTATGACCAGGATGAGTTTGAGCATGATGGCTGATACTTGTCAGTGGTGTCGCATTCTCGATGCTTGTGGCCGTGGCGTCCCTTGTTGCTGGTCGCGGTGGACAAAACCTGTCATCACGTCGATACTGGCTGTGCTGAGGGAGCTTGTCCGCACCCATCATGCTGCCATATGGTATCGGCGTATCGCGCGTGCCCGGCGGAAATTGCAACTGTGCTATCATCCACATCCGCTAGAGGTTCCACAGCTACCCTAGCTACCCTATGTACCCCACTCAACTGTGAGTGGTGGGCCAAGGCACACCTCAAACCAATATGCACACAGCAGCAGGTCAACTGTTCTGCCCCGCAGACTGGGTGCGTCATGTGTCCATCCTGTACCACCACATGAACAGCTCCGGTGCACCCCGCCTGCACACTTGCTCGCACTGCCTTTCCAACCTGCTCCCACACTAGTACGGCGAGGAGTTTCTAGTTTCCTTCCCTGCCCATGTGTGTCAGCTGCCAGGCACCCAGCTGCTCCTGCCCTTGTCTTGTGCTCCCATCAATCCTTCTGCACACCGTTTGTTGATATGTAGCTGCAGTTCCGCTCCTGGCGAGTGTTGGTGCTTATCCACTCTGCATGCAAGGAGTGACTGCTTGCTCAAACACACTGTTTGCGCTCACCGCAACGCTTGCCAATACCGGCAGATGGCTCGCTTCAATGCAAGTCCAAGTTGCTATCGCTGCGCACACCCAACCTATCCTGCTGGCCTATGTGACATTGCATTATAAGTATACTGTGCCACGCGTGACCATCAGGCGGTCATGCAGTGCATGTTCGCGCCTGCGCCCTCTTACAAGCGCGCCCTGCTCATCTTGCTTGAAATGCGTCTACCACTGCCTGCTTGTATGCATGTGTGTGATGAGGCACACACATTACCCATCACACAAACCACTTGGCCTCCTGTCACTTCATTGCGCATTGCATGACACGCATGTAAGATGGGAAGGTGGCAATATCAAAACTGACATATGCTGAACAACAGACAACGGGGCAACCTGTGTTGAAACCTGCGAAAACACTCCACTCTCGGATTCCTGCAACAAGCAACATGACACGCATGTGTGGGTCTCACAATTGGTTTCGCAAAGCGTGCATGCATTCATCCCTGTCTGCACCAATACACCAAGCACACTTTGCTGACATCTTCAACACACGCTGGCATACTTGACCATACTCTTGTGCTCCGTCGCGTACTGCAGCAGATCCTGGGTAGTTTGCCGCTATGGCGCCTCAGCAGGAGCCCAACGCCCGAGCGCAGCTGAACACATTTTATCAGCGTGCAAAGCGTCCACTGCCCAGCTATGTCGTGTCACAGGTGCCCAGCAGTAACTGTGGCCCGAATCCTCCCCCTCGGAGCATATGCACATTGACACTGTCACAGGTCAGTTGGGACGAGACATGCACTACGACTGAAGCAGGCACAGTGCTGACATTATCCGTTCGGAAAGGCTTCAGCTTGGGTTAAGGAAAAGCTACAAGAGGCAGTGATGTCAGGCTTCCAATGTCCCTGCAACCAACCGTGCTGAGTTGCCAAGCCTACATTGGACAGGCAGGGCGTCCAATGTTCCAGCAGCTGACCGAGTGTGGCAGAGGGGCTGCAAGTGGCGTGTCAGCAAGTGGCCCTGCGCTGGAAATGTGCCCTGCGCCTGAAATGTGTCTGTTGGCTTGACATGATTGTTGTTGCCTGTGCGGTTGGCCGTGTGATGCCGTCTGCAATCAACAGGTGGAGCTCAATGGCCATCTCTTCCCCGAAACCCAAGTGATCGGGGAGGGCCGCAGTAAGAAGCTCGCGATGGATGCTGCGGCCCAGGAGGGCTTGGCTATGCTCAAGGACTGTCCAGGCCTGTGGCAGACTCCCAAACCCTATGAGACAAGCCTCTGGGCGACACTTGCGAAAGCCCTCTCCGTGCAGGTATGCGCACAGCGCAGGCCACACGCTGATCGCTGCAGGAAGTGCGTAGCTGCTTCGCTCACTGGCATGTGACACCACATGTCCAGTCCTATTCATGGCGTCATTGCTGTTGGACGTTGAAAGTGACAGACCGCCGCAGCATACGAGCATTCACTTGATCATCAGGTACCAAAATTATATAAACCTAACATAGGCATTGTTTGGCGTCAAAAGAAAAAGCAATAACAAACCGAGCCATACAGGCGCTGCATCATCAGT
>BDDA01001220.1:9854-22368 GCA_001662385.1 Chlamydomonas asymmetrica | reverse complement strand
AGGTCCATCAGGCCTGCCGACATGTCGATTATGATGCGCTTGGCACGCTGGCTTTCCTTCTGCTTAGCGTCCGGCAGAATTGCCGCCAGCCAGCGCCACAGCGGCTGCAGCTCCGGTAGCATTTGCTGCGGGTGGCAATCAACATACGGTAATACGAGTGGGCAGCATTTCAATTGTGTGTATGTAGGGTGAACTAAATGAAGACAGTAGGACACCCACAGCCAGCTGCACAAAGCATATACATGTATAATGCCACGCAGCCAGCGGACGCGGTGCCCACCATTTTCCACAAGTGACCCCCAACGAAAAACTGCAGTAGCGTGCATACTTACAAAGAGCATCATGTAAATGGAGGCATTCTCAGGCTCCAGGCTGCGCAGGAACTTGTCAGTAGCAGTCACGACGCGATCGCCTGCTGACAGGACCGCGTCCACATGTGCATCACTGGCCGTATTTTTACGGGAGCCATCAGCATCGCGCATCAGGTGGGTGTCTGCAGCTTCACCGCTACCGCGCTGCTTCTGCTTCATGAGGTCCAGGTCGATGCTGCGGCATGCACCATGGCAGGCGTATCACAGGCATGCTGATGAGGTGGTCTGGATAAAGAGTGGAGTTTCAGGATGCACTGATACCAGCTACAGCAAAACGGTGATGGCTTGACTCACCCGTACGCGCATCTCCCCAGCACCTCCATCGCGAGCCTCCCACACTCCTTGACCATTTCAACTTCACGGCCCTCAGCGGCGGCATCCGCCAACACGCCCATGAAGCCACGGCAGCTGTTGCCAAGCAGCGCGATATACCGCTGCAGGCTGCACAGATGAGTGGTCAAGCAGCAGCGGGCAGGTGCCATGGACGGTTGGTCAGCGGCGCGCGGGGTGCATATGCCAGGAACGAGCACAAATCTCACAAAGTCAAACTACATGCCAACAAGACACTCTTGCTGGGTGAACGGCGCCATGCGCAATACCACACGGCATCAATCACACACACGGATTGCATGGGGGCGCCTCCGTCCCGCCCCCGGGCAGCGCGCTGCTTCATTACCTGTTGGGGTGCAGGAGCGCGGTCTCGAACGCCTTACGCAAGACTCGCACGAACCCGGGCCTGCGCGCATGCAGGGAGGAGAGACGGAGTATGTGGAAATGTGTGGCTCCCATGGGGCTATGCAGTATGCTTTCCGTGGGGCCGTGCAATGTACTTACATGCATGATACAGGTGTGAACGGAGACTGAGTGTGTGTGCGGCGGGCGGCTGGTAAGGCATGATTGTGCATACACATGCAAGCAGGTACAACTGGGCAACACGAGGTCACTGACCGCCTTCATTCCACGCCCCGCACCCTACCCCTGTAAAACTCTGCATGCTGCTGACTACTCTAGATGGAAGAGTTCGTCCATCCAATGTATCCATGCATGCTTCCACTACGCACACATACCCAGGCAGAGTCAACATGAACGACGATAGGGGGTCGCAGGACCAGGTTCACCGAGCAGGGCAAGGTAACGTCATGGTGGGGCCACTCACTTTGCTGCAAGGATAAACTCAGCCTCCACACTCTTCTCATAGCCAGTGGTGCTGGCAAAGTATGAAGCGGTGTCCCCACGGTAGCTGTGCTTAAGCGTAAGACGTTTGGCCACGTCAGGGTCGGAGATTACGAAGACGGGGCGCGCGCCGTACCAAAACTGTTTGCATCGGGGCAGGCAGCAAGGCTTGTTGACTGCAAGTTCCTGTGCCAGGACATGGTCTTTGCCTGCAAGCTTTTGGGTTGAATGAACATTTGTTAGTGAACATTTGTTGGTGGTGAGCAAGGTGCTGCAACGACTATGGACTTCTCACCGGGAGCCCAGCTGGGAGGAGTCACAGCCGACATAGGTGCATACAATCAACATGGTACATATTACAAGATTTACAACGGGTAGCAGGAGGCGCTCACCTTGCATACGCCTCCGTACTTAGCGGCCAGCCATTCAAAGAACCCAAGCAAGTCCATTTGCTGGACGGCAACGAGGTTGCCCAGCAGCGGCAGGCCGAACGGCCCTGCAAGCGCAAGCCATAGCAGTTGAAAAGGGTTCCACCAGCGTAACTGCTGCAACAGTCATCGCGGAAGCACGCCTGGGCACGTTGGGCCAACTTTGTTGTGTCTTGCAGCCCACTTCTACCCCCCCCCCCTCACCTGGAACGTGCTTGTATTGGTAACGTTTGTGCGGGTACCAGGCAAGCCAAAACGCCTGCAACACGGTTGCATTCAGCAGCTGTCGCATCAGTTCGGAGGGGCAAGTGCCTTGTTGATGGTGCATGCTGCTGGTAAACCCCTGCCGTGCAAGCTCTTGCCAGAACTAGTACGCCAGAGCGACTTAGGCTTATGCAACCCACCACCAAGCTGAGGAAAGTGGCCATTGTGCACAGCAGCTGCCAACTGTCCGCTGAAAGCAGCGTGTCGAGCATGTTGAATAGCTTTGTTTCGCAAGCACTTGGCAATTGCACTGACGGTGACACTGTCGCCAGGGCTATGCCAGCAGCACGTGAGTTGAGGAACCATTTCTAATGGCGTGGTTGCCCTTTGTAGCTTTGGAGGGACCCCTTCAGGAGTGTATGACCTGACAGCTGCAATTTCGATGATGGCGCAATATGTGGGCCATATGTGTAGCTGCTCTTGTGCAACACACGCATGCCGCAATTCATGGCCCGGTACACTGTGCATGGACCCTTTGCACAGGAAGCTAGCCGCGGCCTTCCGTTGCTCTAGTGGCCTGGCCTCCCACTTCACTGGCGCAAAGGTGGAAGAAGGGTGGCCATCCTGCTGCAAGATGGCAGGTCCTCGCACTCAGCAGATTCTCGCCTAACCGCCAATTCATCCTTGTCTGACCATGCTGAGCAGCCCCCGCAGTGGCGAAACATAGTGGACAAACCTGCCCTGCAGTGCCTCATATTCTGTCCAAGACCCAGTGGCAAGAGAATTTGGGCAGCGCAACCGGTTGTGCTCGCTTCAGGGACCACGGCAACGGGACGCCTCACCCCAGGCGGCGTGCTGCTGTGGGACAGTTGAACACACAAGACCTGACAGTGCTTGCTCTGATGGACATGCACACTGCTTCGCACACAGCTCGCACACAGCTCGCACAAGAGAACAGCAACACTTGTTCGACCACATAGGCACGTACATCATCCAAACATTGTGAACCATTGGCACGCACACTGAGCACTGACAGTCTCAACGGACTAGGAGGAGGGCGCCGGGGAGAGGGCAAGGCCAGGGGCAAGGCCAGCGGGGAGGGCAGCTGCAAGCCCAGGGGGGTGACACCATCGCGGGCTACCTAGGCCGCTACGGGCTGGGCCGCTACGGGCAAGGCCGATGCGGGCTAGGCCGCTGGCAGCACGTGCGCCCAGGCCGGCTCACGCATTACGCATGCACGGCCGCATCACTTATCGTGCGCTTACGGTGTGCTTGCGGTCAGCGGTTCCAGAAATGGAGGACAAAGCATCGCAACAAGGTGGAAAGCAAGGGTGGACGTCCCTCGAGCAACACACACAAAATCCAGCGCAAATGCGTAAATGACACAACACTTGCTGACACAAGGGATGAGACAATAATTGGTGAGTAATGGTGACACGAGGGGTGACACGATAGCCAATGATGAATACAGGCGTGCACTCTGTTCCGTCGCTGGCACCTACCAACCATTAATGGTGATGAATGCGCCACAACCCATGCCCAGTTCTGGTTGTCTGTGCGCTGCTACAAACAATGCCAATGTGAGTTGGGGGGAACACGCAGAAAGGCAGGCCACAGGCTCAAAACATGAGTCAAACTGGGGGCAGATCTGGGGGGTGCGTAAGAATAGGCGACACACGCAACGGACCTCGGCATACGAAGGCACAAATGATCAAGGCTGCTCCAATGATGGAAATTATGCAAACAAGGTAAGAACGCTATGAATAACGCGCAGGGCATGTGGGTGCGCAAGTCTTGATAACGGCTGCAGTCATTGTGCTCTCAGTGTCATCTGAGAATAATCCAGCAAGACGCCCAGCTTCGACTGCAAAAGCCTGGCATGTAACGACGTCGCTCAGCTTCGACTGCAAACGCCTGGCATGTAACGACGCCGCTCAGCTTCGACTTCAAAAGCCTGGCATGCAAGATATACTACATGGCATGTGCAGGAAGACGCTCTAGGCCTGTGATAGCTGCTGCCCGGCGAGCCCAAGCTGCTGCTGCTGGCGCCTCTCCATCTTGATCCACACGCCGTCCGCGGGGCACGTGACGGCGCCGGTCTTGCGGCGCAACGGCAGGACCTGGGAGGGACCCACGTGCATGCTGAAGTTGTGGCACAGCGCGATCAGCGCCAGCTTCATCTCCTGCACAGACGCAAAGTAAGCTGCGGTACGGTCATGCACGTACATGGCCGGGGTTGTGTACCATGCATGTGAGTGTGCTTGCTCTCCTTCCAAGCCCAAGGTGTGTCATCACCCCATGCATGATGCAGGGCGTACGCCCCATGCAGCGAGGCCAGATAGCATCGCGCATGCATGCGTAGACCGTTGACTGGTTGGGCGATTGCTTCAGTGACTGTGATGTGGCACTAAGCACTGATGCATGGAAGGACAGCACAATCGACTGTGATGCATGCATGGGACATGGATCATTACAAAGCGCCATCAACATCGCTTGACCATGCTCAATAGCTTCCTTACGTCACCCTCATGTCACTCACCAGGTTGGCAAAGCGCAGCCCAGGGCACATGCGCATGCCCATCCCAAACGGCGTGTACGCAGCGGGGTTGCTGGTGGCCAGGCCCTCGCTCTCCGGTCCGTCCATGAAGTGCTGCGGCAGCCACCCCTCAGCGCGTGGCCAGTACTACTTGGGGTTGCGCTGCCAGGTGCCTATGGCCATGAAGACACGCCAGTCCCTGCATGCGGCACGAGGATTACACCATGAGCATGCAAATGTGAGGTACAGCCAGGGTACAGCCATGGGCAACCGTACAATAGATTGCAGTACTATACTGTGTGTACCACACATTGTACTGCACAGCTTCCTGCCACACACTATGGTGTCCTACATGCACAGTTTACCCGGCGAAGAACAAAAACACCGCACTGTCCCTGGCATGATTGCTTTGTCAATGGCCCTCACTATTTGCATTTGCATGTGCATGTGCATGCTTGCAGCATCACTCTCTTTGGCAGGCGGATGCCGTTGGCTACGAAATCGCCCTCCAGCAACTGGCGGGTGGTGATAGCTGATGGCGGGGTCAGGCGCAGCGTCTCCTTGATGACCGCGTCGATGAAGGGGCAGTGCTCGTTCAGCAGTGCCCCCGCCTCCTCCGCCGCCTCCTTGTTCGCCGCACGGCGCTGCCGTCCAGGCATCCGCCTTCGCCGCCACACGCGCCTGAGCGTCAGGGTGGCTGGCCAGGAAGAACGTGGCACAGGCCAGCGTGTTTGCCGTGGTGTCAAAGGCTGCAAACATCATGACCATCAGCTGGGCGATGATCTGTTGGCACGTAATATAGGCATATGGCACACGAGAGAAGCACGACGGCAGCGTGTACATTGGTCATACAGCCAACATAGGTTTGTGCATGCATGAACCTGCATGCACACGTATGCGCTCTAGGCAGACCAAGCAGTGTGCAGCTAGCCCCATTCACACCTGAAGACCTTGCAGCAAACCTAGCATGAGTGTATGACCAGATGTATGACCCTTCAAAGGCACTACTCCCAGGCGAAACCCAGCCTAACCCACCATATCACACTGTAATCAGACCGCAAATGATTTGAAGGATAGGCGCTAATGCGTCACACTGGATGGCGACGCTGCAAGGTCCTTTGCTGTTTGCACCGAAGCCGTTCATGGCATCACCCCCCCCCTTTATGTGAGGACAGCCCTCCCCCCCCCTTCCCCAGCCCAGCGTGTCACATGGGCATTCACCCGGTGGCCCTGTCAGAGGTGTGTGCCTGCACCCATGGAATGAGAACTTTGGTGGACCGCGATCACCTGCTATTTGGTGAGGGGTGCGGTGGAATGAGGGACAGCTCCAGGGGCAAGGGTATTGGCCTGATAGGGATTGCTGGCTGGCTGAGCCCTGTGGGGCGACTGCTGTTGGCTGTAAGCAGCGCTGTCCGCAGCACCTGAGCCAGGATGAGCTGTTGCGTTGCCTGATGACTCAGCTCCATGTGGCACAGCAGCAGCGGCAGTAGCAGCAGCTGAGCTGCAGCTTCCTTCTGGTCCTTCATTAGGCTCGCCAAAAAGGATGTGGAGGAGATTGCATCACCCTGCCAGGCAGTACACATGGCATTCGGCAAGGCCAGCGAGGCACACCATACACTTGAGGTCAGCGGACGCATGCGGGAGCTGGTGAGAAGCACGCATGCAATCACTATCACCTCAATGGTGGATTACTGGATTCTGCTCGTCCACTTCTACACAGCCCCATGGGAATCACACTGCATACCGATAGCCCCCTTGCGTGCCTCTTTCTGACACACGCGGGTGGTTAACAGCTACATAAACACCTACCTTTCCTCCTCCGTCTGCCTCCGATTGCTTCCACAGGTCGATCAGAGCCGCCGACATGTCGATCATGAAGCGCTTGGCAGCCGGGCTCGCACGCTGGTTGGCGTCCGGCAAGATCTCGGCCATCCAGCGCCACAGCGGCTGCAGCTCCGGCACCACTTGCTGCGCACAACAAGCACCACAGGCCGGGACACCCATACACACCCACACATGTGAATATTGAGCCACGCACAACTGTTGCTGGGTTTGACTCCGGAAGAATTTTGTGTGGCATGCGGTGGCAGGCAGACTGTGGCAGGTGTAACGCCAAGCAAAGCATGCTTTGTTGCAGAAGCGCACACGCCTGCTGTTGCCAGGCATGGCTGTGCCCTCAGGCAGGGACGAACATGGGGAAGGATCTGGCGAGGACTGTGCCTGCAAACCATGCAAGCCCTGGCACACAGCCATGTGTGTGGGGCGCACTCACTCACGTTGAGGATCCTGTAGACGGACACGTTCTCAGGCGCGAAGCTGCGCAGGAATCGGTCCGTGAGCGTCACCATGACCTCCCCCGCCGCTAGCACGGCGCCCAGGCGTGCGTTCTCGCCGCTGACGCTGAGGCTGCTGCTTGTGGTGTTGCCGTCAGCGGTGATGCGCACGGCGTCGGCGTCGCGCATGAGGCGTGTGTCTTCAATCTCACCGCTGCCGACGCTGCTGCGGCTTGTGCTGCTGTCTTTGTCGCTGAGACTCTCTCCACGCTGCCTTTGTTTCATCAGGTCAAGGTCAACGCTGCAGCGCTCAAACCGTATGGGTAGTGCATTGTGTGGGGCGGGAGTGAGTTAATGAGACAAATTCGTCCAAACTCTTGAGCACAAGTCGAATTGAATGCACATTCCGACAGGCGCATCCAACATGAGTGAACAGGGCGAACGTGAACCTTGTTTTGCTCAGCCGTATGCGCACCTCCCCAGCACCTCCATTGTCAGCCTTCCAAATTCCTTGACCATTTCAATCTCGCGGCCCTGAGCGGCGGCATCCGCCAACACGCCCATGAAGCCATGGCAGCTGTTGCCAAGCAGCAGGACGTACGGCTGCAGGCTGCAGGTGCAAATGCAGGGTCCATGGCATGGCACAGAAACCTTAAGCATGACAACAAAATGGGTTGCAGGTGTGCTTGCGCATGTGAGCTTCAGCCCTGCACATGCAGGGTTACGTCAAGGCTCATCAGGCGCAGGTTCATCAGCAAAAGCGCGCTAATATGTGTAACGCGGAATCTGTCAGTGACATGCACGCACACACCACCACACACATCACTGCATAGCGAGCAGAATCAACAGGGGGATCCGTTTCTGACATGCGTATGCAGGCCGTAAGACACAGTCCGTCAGTAACATGCGTACAGCACCGACCTGTTGGGGTGCAGGAGCGCGGTCTCGAACGCCTTGTGCATGACGCGCACAAAGCCGGGCCTGCATGCAGCAAAGGTCACGACCTTGCCTCAACTCACCTGGTGTACAGCAGTGCTCACAGCTCATCTCTCGCCCCGTTGGCTGTCCACAAAGCAGCGCACAGTCATGTGTTTGCATGCATGTGGGCTGGCTTGCAGCCGGACGTTGCAGTGCAGCGACAAGATTGCACCTACTTTGCAGCCGCAACAAATTGCCTCTCAATCGTGTTCTGATAGCCGGTCGCGCTTGAGAAATACGTGGTGATGTCACCTCGGTAGTTGTGCTTCACCGGCATGTTGCGTTGGCGGGGTCGGAGATGACAAACACTGGCCTTGCACCAAACCAAAATTGCGCAGGCAGGATCGAATAATACGCGTTCATACGAGTACCTCACTGGGTTTTCAGCCACAGTGGCATGAGCAAAACCAGCGCTTGGCGAAAGCGAAAAGCGTTAACCGAATGTACGCACCAAAACCACGTGGGTACTGGGCGGGAAACTGAGAGAGCTCACCTTGCAAACAGGTCCGTACCCAGCCGACAGCCAATCAAAGAACCCAATCAAGTCCATATGCCGTGCCTGCACCATGTTGCCCAACAGGGGCAAGCCAAACGGGCCTGCACGTACATACAACAGGAAACGATAAAGTTACCTATGCTTCCTTTAGGCCTGTGTTATTGTGAAGACGTCAAGTACAGCACCATATGCAAGGGGTGCGCAGTCTGTTGGGTCCTGCACACTTGGGGGCGACCTTCAGGCCACACCTTGGCCTTGCGTGTGATTGTGTATCCTGCTCACCTGGAATGTGGCTGAGCTTGTAGCGCTTCAGCGGGTACCATGCCAACAAAAGCACCTGCGATGTCACGCCACACCAGCCATGGTCAGCCAGATGGTTTCAGGCGCGTCATGCACGCATCAAAGCAGTGCCCCTTCACTTCACACCACTGCCCTTCTTGCCTTCGTATGCACAGAACAGTCCAGCTGCCCTGCTTACCGGCAAGCTCAGAGCTATGCCCACTGCGCAAAGCAGGCCCCAACCAGTGGTTGTGAGCACGTCCATTGCTGGCCGTGCTCGCGCGTTGTACTGGCAACGGGCTATGAACTATGAGCAATTGTGGAGCAGGGTTCAGAGAAGTGCTTGTTTGGAAGTGAAACCTCATGCATATGTTTTTATCATCTATGCCAGGCGGGGGCCTCCATCTCCTTGTTTAGCCCAGCTCAGGAAGCTGTGCGGTACGGTTTCGCAGCAAACAGGTAGGTCCTTTGCGGGTCTGCAGAGCAGGTCGTTCCCACGCAAGCTATGTAAATGTATGTTATTCACACCATAGGGGTGCGCCATTGACAGGTGTTTGGGGGATCCTGGCTCGGAAGGGTGCACGTGCGTTACGCGTGTGTATACGAAGGTGACGCATGAGAATTACGCCGTCGGCAGGAATTCAAATATGCATATGTGAAACGTTTTGGTCTTCGGACGGGTTGCACTTGCTTGCAGGCGTGGAAGCACGCACGTGGCCACTGGCCACATACACAGGGGCACTGTGGTGGCAGCATGCGTGACGCCTCAGGGGACACCCTCCAGCACTAACCAAACGTGCGTACTGTAAAAGCCTCCGACATAAGTGTCCCCTCGGGGAGGAGGTCGGAACCTTCTTCAGGCGACATTAGGGTCTCCTGTGCTGCTCAGTGCATTGCAGGTTTGCGGGGCGTTCAGCACCTCGCTGTAGCATTCTCGCACGTGGATGGATTTGCGGGCAACGCATTCACCCCTGCTGCCCCCTTGCCGCCGTCTGTCAGAGTGTGTTGATGATCGCATGCGCGCGAGCGTAGCGTGAGCTGATTGCTGCCCTTCTGCCCCCAGTCCGTCACAGCTCACGAGGATTTCTGATGTCCTCATGCTGGGTGGCACATGCATGCCGCTGCTGCTATGGCACACTGCATGCAGCAGCAGCCGGCGCTGAGCGGCAGGGGCTGTGAGGCTGTGAGCTGCCTGTTGGGTGGTCCTCACTCGTGCAGTGGCCCGCTTGCACCATGCATGCCATGCACTGACACGCCAGCCAGCATCACCAGAATTCGCCATGCAAAAAAACATTAGTGGCCCTTGCATGCGCAACCACACGTGCCGAGTGAGTGTGTGATGTGTGGCACCAAGGTAAGCCACTCAACATGCTGTCTCGGGTGTGTCATGAGTCTTACGCACCCGCAATGCGCAGATGCGCACTGGGTGTGTATTGGATGCGCACTGGATGTGTACTGGGTGTGTACTGGATGCGTACTGGATGCGTACTGGATGCGTACTGGATGCGTACATGCAGGTAGGAAGAGAGCCCAAGCCCTTTCCGTGACTGCACCTGCGGTGCCACGATGCAACGATCACAAGCCGAGGCTGATGGGGTCTGATGCCTGATGGATATGCTTTGCAGCCAGCTTGTATTTCGTGCACCACATCGTGCCGCCCACGGCCAACACACTGCTCCGCAGGCAGAGTTGCTCACATGGAGCCAGGCTGACGCCCCAAGCATCTGGAGATCTGAACGACGTGGAGGACAACCTATGCATGCTTGATGCCTTGCTGGCCTCGCATGATACAGTGTTACGTGCGCAATGCACTCTATGTCCCTATCTTGTTTGCGCACAGGCCTGCTGGACAGTGGTTCCCCTGGCATCATGGGCGGCAAGCCAGCCAGTTACCAAAAGTACGGCAGGCACGCTGCCATGCAAGGCTTCCAGCTTGTTGAGTGTTGAGGCCGATCAAGGCGAGCATCAGGGCATGCATTGCCAAAAGCACCTCGAAAGCAAAGCGACCAGCACGAGTACAAGCATCAGGACAAGCATCATGGCCAGCAGGCACATGGCTGGACACAAAGAGTCCTGCCGCAACAAAAAGCAGGTCGCATGCACATCTAGCCGTTCCTAACAAATGGTACCAGCACCAGGCGTGGGCAATCCTCTAGCTGGACACGTCAAGTGGCGATTGGTGCCAGTCACAAGGCGTCTCAAGCAGTGCGTTAGCCAGGGTCCACATTGGCCCCTCCGGCTGTGAACATCACACACCGCCACGCCCCACCGCAACACAGCAATGCAAAACAAATTGACTTGATATGCGAACCGATAAGCATTTGCCGGTGGCGTTGTCCCCATCTGGAAGGCGTATGGGCCGTTTGGCCGACATGACAACTTGCTGTGACATGGCGTAAGGTGCATCGCGTAATCACAGAGCCTAGCTCATTGCATCAGGGTTTGGTCTATTGCAGCCACAGGTCCATTCATACTGTAGGCAATGCTTTGTATGTTCTGCATGCCGCTACATAAGGCTGCACTCGAACAACGCAATGTTCTGGGATGCCAGCGCACGGTCATCAGGACCCGCATGAGCTAGCAGGCATCCAACAAAACTATTCATCACCAAACAATAAGTCCCTCCCCGCATCTGCGTTATGCTCTGCGTCACATGCAAAGCATGCACGCATGCCGGTGCCCGCCCCACTCCGCCCCTCCCTGAATGATCTCAGAAACATACAACAAAGAATCGCCGCCTTACATGCATGGCTGACAACCACACCAAATGGCATGAACACAAATACAACCGTGCCCGGTGGTACAACAGGGCTGTGGCCTGGGCGCAGCGGCCAGCTGACATACAGCCAGACATCAGATCTCGCCATTCGAGCATGCTGTGGTCGAGCGTGCGTGGGTGCGAAATGATCAAAGGAGTGCGTAGTGCGTGGCACTAGTGCGCCTTGCTGGGCAGGCGGGACCCACTCACAGCGCGCTTGGCTTGCTCATCGGTTAAGGAACATGCGACACAGGCCTCAGGCCTGAGGCTGGCTGGCCAAACAAGTTATGACCAGGAGTCTGGAAGACACACAACAAGCGGTTATGCACAAACTTCTACGTGGGGGACCTAAGAGGGAGCCCGAACTGGACATGTGACTTGCATCGGTGATTGATCATGAAGTTAAGGGCACTGACCCATGTAAAGACAATGAATCGGCACACATCAAACTTAATTTCCACCGCATTGCAACTCAGCACCCTTGGCATGTGCTGGCCGGTGCAAAGCATGGCGCAGCCAGCTCTACTACATGGTTGACGCGGCTTGGACACCGACCGGATCAACCCAGCAGAGAAAAGAATTGCAAACGCATCAGCAACTAGCACTAACACTAGTAACAGCATCATCATGTTGGGATTCGCACAGGTTTTGGGACATTTATACGATCATGTTGTCAGCACGTCCATACCAGGATTCCCAAGTGCAGGACGTCCATACCAACACCAGCTGGGGCAACACGTGGCACCACACTATACACCCTATGCGGCACGTGCCTGGCAGCCGCTGGATTCGTCGTCGGATATCGGGAAGGTGTGCCGTTGTGCCGGCTGCCGCCGCGGCACAACACGCGGCTGTGCAGGTAAGCGCCCCAGGCGTCTCGCTGCCCCGGACGTACCGCCGACGTCGCTCAATTTGACTGTAAGCCCGGCATGTGCGGTATACAGCATGACACACGGCTATGCATGGTAGACGCCCTTGCAAGCGTGTCATAGCTTCCCGGCGGGCCTAAGCTACCACT
>BDDA01001219.1:0-12695 GCA_001662385.1 Chlamydomonas asymmetrica | reverse complement strand
TGGGGGCGGGGTCGGGGGATGGAGGGGACGGCTCTGGGGTGGGCGGGGGGGGGACTGCAATAGGTGCGGAGCAGGAACAAATGGCAGGCCTGCCGTTGGGTTCTATTGCCAGGAATGATTCAGCATTACAACCTGAGATTAAGCCTGGGTTGAGCCTCAAGGGGCTGTTTTCAGGACTGGTTTCAGGGCACTGCAGGGGCTGGTGTACGGGCTGGTCATCAGGCGTCAGACTCACCGTCGCCACCCGCCACGACAGGCACCGAGGGCGGGGCGTTGATGATGCCGCAGGTGTTGACGCCGCGCTTGAAGCGTACGTAACCGCCCTCGCCCCATCCGGCCGTCCAGGAGTTACGGACTATCCAGGCGTCCTCCGTGTAACCGACAACCACGACGGCGTGGTTGATGTTGCCGTCAGCGCCGCAGGTGGGGTCCGCAAACACACCGCCCCTGCATGAAACAAGTCCAGAACCAATCCTAAAATGCACCGAGCAGGGCATTCAGCCACTGCCTAAGAGCATGCACCCAGCAGGCGTTCACGTCATTGCAGTTCCATGGTCCCACGCAGACACCAGCAATCGGCCAAGCATCATGCATGCGCACAGACTTCCATGCAACCACCGCACGCGCCTCTGCCTGGTTTTAGCTCTTTCCATCACACTGTGAATGCCACCACTCGTTTCTTTCTCACCCATAGGCTTGGAAGGCGTCGGTGGCCATCATGGCAATGGAGACCGGCTGAGCACATGCAGCCTGCATGCTCATTCACGCACACAAGTCATCACCACCAGGCAAGAATCGTGATGGTGAGCTTGCAAGAGCATGCGCGCATGACACATGTGGGCTGATGTCACCTTATGTTACATCAGCAGCGCGTTTGCTGAACGGCCCATGCGCTTCCCAGATGGGGTGCCAGGGGACCAGAGGAGGCTCACCAAGCAAGCAGTCCAGCATAAGATAAGGCATTCTACACGCCTTGTCTTCAGGTGGTGCGCAGTTCGCAGACGGGGCAGTCCGCAGTCTGCAATTTAGGGGCAGCACCTGCCTTCATGCAATGCATCCGATTGCGGCACACTGCACATGCCCATCGGGGGGTCTTTCCATGGCATGCACACATATTGCCATGATGCAGCGTTCTCACCTTCAGCAGGGCGCCCTCATCCTTGTCGATTTCCACGTAATCAGTAACCTTGACGGTGGCCTGGGCCACGGCGTCGTGGTTGCACGCGTCGCGTTGGGGTGCAAAGGGGTAAAGCGCCTGGGTGGTGAGGCCGGTGGTGCCCATGATGTACTTGAATGCCGTCTGCATCCACCTGCATGGGGGTGTCCAGGCAAACCACGCACCAATCACAATGCCTGAATGTGGTTTTGTTGAAATTGCATTCTGGGCTTACATATGCTCCTCGTTGCGCAGCCGTCCTGCATACGGACTGCTGTGCATGAAGTAACAGTAGTGCAGATGGCAAAGGCAGCTGGCAACGGCAGCTGGCAACACCCCGCCCCTTAGAGGGCGGTGCAACTCTGTGGAAGGGTGCCGCAACTAGAACCTCATCCACCCGTTGCTACACGGCAGGCACCGCCAGACGCGCACACAAGATCCCAGCATGGCACACCTCGCCACTCACCCTCCGTTGCAGCCTCCGTTCTCTAGGTTGCAGTCCACAAGCTGCTTCTCGCTCAGCTGGGGCAGCGTGCCGGTGGCAATGGCGTATGCGCCCTCGACAGCCGCAACGGTGGAGAATGACCTGTGTCAGAACCAATCTAGCTTTAGATGGGCCATGCTGCCTTTGTAACATGCATAAGTTGTTGGATACGTGAGCAGAGACACGTATGCGACACGTGACATAGCAGGTAAGGCGAGCTCAGGTGCGTACAGGCTTGAGATGTGCCTCCGTCCGTTTCACGGAATTCAACATGCATGCACACTCACTCACCAGCAGCATCCACAGTTGCCCTGGTTGCGCACGTCGTTCACTGCGCCCAATTCACGCCAGTCCAGGGTGGCAGGGCAGTCGGTACCATCCTCGAGGCCTGCAGTGCAGCAGTACGGCATGGATCAGCAGTGCAAGCAGAGCAGGTGACTGTTTGCATGCTGTGACCATTCGGCATAGGTGAGCGCTTATAGTGCTTGTGTGTTGTGGCCACCATTAGGCCATTGCTGGATGGATTGAATAATGGGAATAATGGGAATAATGGGAATAATGGGAATAATAAGTCGGATGTGCAATGGCACATGGATGAGTGGATGCAGCCGCAAGTCAGGCCAAGCTAGAAACAAACTGCACACCCACCTGAGCTGCGCAGCTGGCTGCCCTTGGTGATGACCTTGGGTGGCTTGAGACCGGTGCGTTTCACGATGTTGCCTGTGGCTTTAGTGGTCCAGCTGGCGGCGAGCAACGATCTACCGGTGTCCGCGCTGCTGACCTCCTCCCTGACATCATCCTCTGACGACATCAGGCGCCTACGTGCCGTCTGCAGCGCTGGCGCCAGCTCAGCCGAGTCTCCGATGTAGATTGAGCCGGACAGGTGGTTGACCGTCAGCTGCGGGGAACGACATTCATGCATCGGCACATACAAGGCTAAGCATTGATTGCAAGCTCTATGCGGAATGCAGAGCATCCAGGTGTGATGCATGGATGTTGGCAGGACGGGTGCTACACTTGTACTGGTATCATAAAACCAACATGCGCATGCAAATCTGAATTGCTCGCATGCGTGGCACAGTTTGCTTGCCTGGACAGCAAGCAAACGGGGAGTGAACGGCGGCATCCTGTGTGCAGACAAGGCTTGCTGCAGATGGCCCAGGCTTCTGCTGAATGCTGTTGATTTGTGCCAACTCACCCAGTACGTGGCGTCGGCGTTTGAGTTGTGGTCGATGACCTGGTTGAGGCGGCTGCGCCAGATGTCATATGCCTGGCCCTCCTCCTGCACGAGCGATGGGGAGAGATGCACGCATGCAGGATCACGCCACCGGCTGTGAGCTGCGATGGGTGGGGCATGGCGCACACGTGTCCGCACACCGTGCTGGTGCTGGTGGTGGCGCTGCTGTTGGCTTGTGGTGCGCATTACACATGCGAATTCCGCCCAGCAGGAAGTGAGGACGCATGGCACACATGCACTCATATCCAGCTCACGTGCATGGTATGGTTGCACGCTGGGCGGCGCTCACCTCATGCGCGAAGCTGAGCATGTGGCGTCCCTTCCATGCTTGGAACCCGGCCTCAAGGTCAGCACGCAGCGCCAGCGCCTCTGCCAGCGCCTCCTCACGAGCGGCGTTGGGTGCGGGCACGGGACCAGGCACGCGCTCGAATGCAGGGTGGAAGCGGCCCGCTGATGCGCAACCTAGACATCCTGTTGCAACCCCAAGCAGCAGTGCACATGACACACAATGACGGTACAAATCTACGGTGCAATAAGAGCACGTCATGGTAGTTGTGACATGGACGTCGCAGATAATGGATAGGGTTGGGCGCGCACAGTATGCCATGGGAAACAAACACATGCAACATGCCCCGTCTAATTCCTCCTCTGGAACAGGCGTGCAACCGACTGGATGGGTGCATCCAACGGATGCACCCATCCAGTGCACCCATCCAACGGATATGACATGTGTCCATGCGTTAGACTGCTGAGAAATACCGGAACTCACCAAGTATGGTGAGCAGAAGTCCAGCCGTATAGCGGTATCGTACGAACATGTTGGACCGGTCACGCCAGGCGCGTGCTGTTAGTTGCAACTGTCTCGCAGCTGAAAAGAACGGAAGGGCGGGGCAACACACAATGGTGTCCAAAGGCGAGCGTGCCTAACGGACTGAAGGTGCGATGGGCTGCTGCTGGCATCATGAACACGTAGCTCTCACACGCCCACACACAGCACTATACCGTAGCATGGCGCTCATTCCACAGCTTACTTACTGGGACGGCGGTTTACTGTGTAGGCACAAAGGTGCTCAGGGCAAACCAGTGTGAGCTGTATATGTGTGGGGACAACAGTGGGTTCATACACGGCACCGCACAGCTTGGCGAAGTGACCTTCCGGTCGGACCTGGGGTCTAGGCTTGAGCGCACGCGCGCAAGGGAGCACAGCAGTAAACACCCCATGCACACCTGAACACAGCAGCAGCAGCCACCTTATTGCAGGAAGATCAGAAACGGTGACCTGTCGTAAGAGCGGAGCGTTGGACGCAAGGGCGCCTACTCTTATACTCAAAGCGGCAGGTGTATTAAGGCTCACGCACAATGTGAAACACAGCTCGTGGGAGTATGCAAGAGTGCATTGCCAGCTTCCTTTATACATCAGGGCAGCAGTCTGCTCTGGGGACCGATGCATGCGTCGGTTGGGGATTCGCTCCAGGTCAGTGACCAGACCGAGGCATACGCAGAAGTCGCTTCGAGTAGGTAGAGGTCGACGGGGCGTTGCGCTAGTTTTTGGGGGAGGCAACAAGCATTCATGCCTCCGATCCTGAGGTGATGAATGCATCGTTTAAACGTTTGAACCCACGCACACGTGTACACACAGAATGGCTTACCGTATATGACGCTGCTGGCCAATCCAGTCGGTGCTAATCGAGTGGACCAGTGTTCATGCCCAGAACCCCACCGGGGACCACACCGTGCCTGTTCATACTGGATTCATTCATCCAGGCCACCAGGTGACATTCAGAATTGTTGCTTGGCCACGAGAGTCGCTCCGGGAACTACAGTGGGAATTGCATCGGGAAGGGTTGGGCACAGACATGCAGTCACTTCACTGTGTGGGAAATTCGATTGCGTAAGGATGACAGCGAGATGGTTAGGCACTTCTACGTCTGTTGTGGGCAGGGCCAACAACATCTCTGCGCGTACGTGGTGTGTCCCAAGTGCAACAGCTGCACAGCGCCGGTCAGCGCTGACCATCATGAGTCATGCGGTTGAGCCCTTGCAGGCCAGCTATAGCAGCATGACGTCAACCGCACGTGCTATCACGCACAGAGAAGCGGGCACGCACCATGATGGACTGCCATTCATGAATCCATTTGTTTGTTTCAGTTATGAGCTATGACGCTACAATAGGTACGGTCAACAGTGCAAGGCATGCGGTGCAGCCAGTCGCGCCTGCAGTCACCCAACGGTCTGTGGCGCCAAACGCTGCTGCCGCGATTATTCCAACGGATTTCCCCGCACTCAGCGTTTGCACCATGGTGGACTGCACGCGGTACTAGCACCACAGGCAACGGCTACAGCCGGTAGAAATACTCGTGTGCCTAGTGCCAGGTAGGGCTGACACTCCTTGTACACCTTGCGCAGATCAACGCAGCAGGCAGTGCTTGTCCCTCCATGCAACGCCCACACAAACGCCGTGACATGCATATGGTACAGGCGCCGCTGACTGGGTAGGTTCAATCCAGGTAGCGACACAGTCAGCACAGTTGGACGCTCCAAACGAGGCCTTTCCGCCTGTCCAAGGTAGTGGCATCCTGCAGTGACGTTTAGGCCGCCGCTGCACCCAAGCCAGTGTGGACCCCTCGGCAAAGAAGCACGCATAAAGGGAATGCCTCTAGTGGTGAGTTCTGCGCACATTCACTTGCTGTTCAGCACGTGCTCGCCGTGCATGTCATGGGCGTACCAAAGCCAGGCAGTAGTGCCGATTGGTGTGTGTGGCACGGTCCAGGAATCAAGATGATGGCATGCGATGGCGGGAGGTCGCACGCACACCCACGCCACGCATTGCCTAAATCCCACCAACACGGCAGCAGCTGACATCGTTCTGTCAGACGCCTGCAGGGGCCGTGCGTGGGTACCATCGCTGCAGGAGAGCTGTTGGGGCAATCAAGCGGCTGAGAATGCCACATGAGCTGCAGCACCGCTGCTGGTCATGGGCTGGTCAGCAGCTGGTCAACGGCTGACATGCGTGCTGGATGGGGCAGATCAGCTGAACCAGCAGAGTCCTCTCTGCTGCCTGCCGCTCGTGTGTTTAATATCGACAGGCACCAAGATGGCTGCTGCCGTGCCGTCTGTCTGATGAAAATCGTCCAGCAGGCAAGGTTCAACCCCACGGCCATTCGTCTTGGCCCTAGCTGGCCTGTGCTGTTGAGGCATGCAGGTAGCGCCTGCAAAGGAAACAAAGATGAACATCGGAACATGTATGGCATGTGCAAGCAACGCTGACCTGGACGACAAAGAATCATGGCATGTGCGCAACAATTAAGCACAAGGAGAACAGGAAGAGCACCGAGCGATAGTATGCACCCATGCTCACACAGAAGGAGGCTCAGCGCAAGAAGCGCCATGCTGGTCGGGCGCGCCCGGGTTTTGGAACCTGCAAGCACGCCAGAAGCAAAGCAAAGTCCATGCTTGCAAGGCAAGCTTGAAACACACAAGCAAGGGTACTGAACGTGCTGTGCACACAAAGTATGGCGGAAGGCGAGAAAAAGGGGGCTGGGTGGGCAATCAAGCGGTACAAGCGGTGCTGGAAACCAATCCGCCGGCGAGTGGCATTGGCATGCGGCATGGACATGACATACATGGGGCATTGAGCATGCAGGCGATTGGCGTGATCAGGCAAGCAATATGCAAGCATGTGCAGCAAGCAACGCTCTGCTGACCAACTACGGTGTTTGTGGATGGGGAATGCCGGCCCAAGGAGCGCAGGCAGCAGGTGGCTCGACGAGGGTCCGGGCGCTAGCTGTTCTACCATGATGACGGAATATGCATGCTAGGCAAATGCTGTGACTTGTTGTGACTCTTTGCTTGACAGTCAGCTTGGCACTTGATGCAAGGTAACAAGCGAAACCAGCAAAGCTGCAAAACACCGACTTGTTGGGTCACGGCCAAGGAGTGCATGCCCAGTGGGAGGAGAGCAGGGAGGGAGGGCTGTTGTTGGGGAGGTGCTGGGGAAAAGTGTAAGAGGTGGGGATGGAACTACGGTACATCAGTATATGTCATAGGCAAGGGCTGGACAAGTGGCGAACATTACGCTCACCATTGCCAGCCGCGACGAAAGTAACGACAGGCACTAAAGGCGGCGCAGTGATGATGCCACAGGCGCTGGCACCCCGCTTCAGGCGCACGTAGCCGCCCTCACCCCATGCGTCCGACCAGGAGTTACGGATGATCCAGGCATCCTCCGTGTAACCGACAACGGTCATGGCGTGGCTGACGATGTAGACGATGCCGTCAGCATCACAGGCGAGGTCAGAGAACACACCACCCCTGCTTGGAACATAACACACACAAATAAAGGCACAGACTGGCACACAGAGGTTGTCTACGAACAGCTGGTGACATCAGGCACACGATCGTTGTTGTCGATTCAGATGTGCTGCACTCAGCCGCTTGTGGCCATGCATGATGCTGATGCTGCTGTACTGCACTAAGCCCTTGTGGCCATCTCGTACACCTTGTGTATAGCTTGGTGACCCTCTCCAGCTTGCCTGGTCCCCATCTGGGGGAGCATGGGCCGTAGGGCCAACACTCTCCTGATGTAACATAACATACATAATCGTTTAAACCAATACTGCTGATACTGGTACAACATTGCCATGCAGGCGCCTGTGAAACGCACATACATGACTGGCAGCCATGCAAGCACACGCCCTTCAACGCAACCACCGCACATGCGTACCCTGTGACCTACCTCTCGATTTATTCGCTGCTACCAGCACCTGAGCGCTGCTACCAGCACATGAGCGCTGTCATTGCTGCCACTCATTTCCCACTCACCCACACGACAAGAAGGCATTGGTGGTCATCATGGCGACGGCGACTGGCTGGGTACACACAGCCTGCAAAGTTCAGGCATAAAAGACCCCGCCAGGCGAAACTGGCAATGATGAGCGTAACTGCGTGCACAATTGTTCCCATGTTCAGTGTGCCGCAATTGGATGCATGCAATTGCTGGAGGAAGGCACTGTCAGCTGCACATGTGGCCTGCCTGCGGTCTACCATCCGTGGCCCGCATGCAGGTTATGGGACCACACCGCACTCGCTGAGAACACACAACGTCTGTTAGGACAACAGAGCCTCAACGTCAACAACAATGCATTGCTGGATGGGGGACGTACCTGGAGGTTGAGTTTGGGCGCGGTTTGCAGGCGGCGCCCTCGCCGTGCTAGGCATGCAGCAGCTGACAGTGCTTTCCTAGCCTTCCTCCAGCAATTGCATGCATCCTATTGCGGCACACTGCACATGGAAATCGGGCTGTATTTCCACTTCATTCGAACATACATGGTGCTGTGCTGCACCGTACTCACTTTCAGCAGGGCCCCCTCATCCTTGTCGATTTCCACGTAATCAGTGACCTTGACGGTTGCCCGGGCCACGGCGCCGTTGTTGCATGAATCGCGTCGGGGTGCATAGGGGTACAGCGCCTGGGTGGTGAGGCCGGTGCTGCCCATGAGGTACTTGAATGCCGTCTGCATCCCCCTGCATGGAGGTGTCCAGGCAAACCACCAATCACACCTAATCACACCACCTCAAACTGCATTTGCAATCAAAATACACCTCGGTTCACAGTCTTATGTACGGTCTGCTGTACACGCAGAATCACTGCAAACGGCATAGGCAGCAGGCCACAACAGCTAGTACGTCGAAGGGTGTTGTAAGCACCACCACCCTCTGCTGCTCCTGCTCTCCAGTGAAGCAGATCAGGTAACGACGACACAGACAGACGGACACACACATGGCAACATAGCAAGTACCGCAAGTCTCACCACTCACCCTCCGTTGCACCCTCCGTTCTCTAGGTTGCAGTCCACAAGCTGCTTCTCGCTCAGCTGGGGCAGCGAGCCGGTGGCAATGGCGTATGCGCCCTCCACTGCTGCGACAACGGAGAATGCCCTGTGTCATTATCCAAAGGGCCAGACCACAGTAACTTGCTCCCCAGAGATTTGCACATTTGTAGACATGCAGCGGCACGTGGCAGGCATGGTAAGCATATAGGCGCAGGAGCTGTGTGGTTGTATTGGCATCTCTTCTTTTGATGTGAAGTTCTCAATGCACAACAAAAGAAGACGCTTACCAGCAGGATCCACAATTGCCCTGGTTTCGCACGTCGTTCACCGCGCCAAACTCGCGCCAGTCCAGGGTGGGAGGGCAGTCAGTACGATTAGTACGATTGGTGAGGCCTGACGCACAGCGATGCAGTGACCAGCAGCAAAGCAGTATAAGCAGTGGAGACGACTGGTCTGCGGTGCGCATGCAGATGGCACTGTGCGCATGAAGGGAGAATGCATGAGCGTGATACTCTGAGAGCGAGCGCAGCTCTTTATGCTCTGAGAAAGCAACGTTGATAGTGTTTGGCCCATCAGGTCATTACTGGATGGATGTTCGGCTTGGTGACTCATTAGGCGACAGGATGTGCGGTGATGACAAGGATGAGTGCAGGCAGCCACGAGGTCCAGCCAGAAACCAGATCGCACTCCCACCGGAGCTGTGCAGCTGGCTGCCCTTGGTGATGACCTGGGGCGAATTGAGGCCGGTGCGCTTCACGATGTTACCAGAGGGTTTAGAGGTCCAACCAGAGAGCAACGGTCTACCGGTCACGCCCACTTCTACGCCGCCATTGTCCTCAGCCAGCATTGGGCGCCTGCGTGACGCCTGAATAGCCTGCAGCGCTGGTGCCAGCTCAGACGAGTCTCCGATGTAGATTGAGCCTGACAGGTGGTTCACCGTCAGCTATGTGGTTTTGCACAGGGGCGGTTTGCGGGTGCAGGATTGCATGCGGCGCATCAGGCACCCTTAAGCCAGCATTATCATTGTTCACCAGACATTGGACGCAACACACAAGCACCTCCAAGATGCAACGAGTAATCCATGACAGCTCCGGTACATGCATGGTACTCAATTGTCGTATGTGTGCACTCACGATGCAGGCGTGCTGCTAGGCTTGTACCGCAATCCCAGCAAGCCAGCCTTGGACAGTGCAGTGGTTCTAGTGGTTCCAGACCCCGGCGTAAGGCGGTCCAGTTGCTGAGGGCACAAATGCACACTGCTGCGCTGCATCAGTAAGGTTGCTGTGCTCACCCAGTAAGTGGCATTGACGTTTGAGTTGTGGTCGATGACCTGGTTGAGGCGGCTGCGCCAGATGTCATACGCCTGGCCCTCCTCCTGCAGGCGCAGTAGGCCATCAAGCCACTATCGTAGTACATGAACAGCATGCCATGCTGAGTGGCGTACTGGCATGAAACCCGGGATTTGTAAGCATGATGGCAGGCCGCAGACTTGCTGCAACCCACCGCAGGCAGGAATAGCAGGTGGGCATTCAGCCTGGCAGCTACATGCTATGCCTTCAGATGTCTGACAATTGACCCCAAGGGCATTGTTGGTTGGGGTTAGCACAGCCTTGAGTATCTGCTCTGTGGTGGGCTTCGCCTGTCCGCGGTGCGCCTCAGCTGGGCTGCGGATGATGGTGGCAAACGCTGGTTGTGTGACAGCCGACCGGATGGGTGGAATGAGTCGAGCAGATAACATGCCCAGCAGCAACCTGTAGTGGATACGTTATCTGCTCGACTCATTCCACCCATCCGGTCGGCTGTCACACAACCAGCGTTCGCCACCATCATCCGCAGCCCAGCTGAGGCGCGCCGCGGACAGGCGAAGCCCACCACAGAGCAGATACTCAAGGCTGTGCTAACCCAAACCAACAAGGCGGCTGAGGAGCGTCGCGCCTGGCATGCAATGTCAACCGCAATGCACGTTTGCGCTCTGCTAGTGCTGGTGCATGCGGTGGGTGGCCTCCTGACGCTGCATGCCAACATAGAAAGCTCCACTAAGAGCACCTCAGGCGAGAAGCTGAGCGCTTGGCGTCCCTTCCATGCTTGGAACCCGGCCTCAGGGTCAGCGCGCAGCTCCAGCGCCTCTGACAGTGCTTCCTCACAACCGGCGTTGGGTGCGGGCGCGGGACCGGGCACGCGCTTGAACGAAGGCTGGAAGCGGCCCGCTGACGCGGAATCCATACTTCCTGTCGTAAACACCAGGCAGCGCGTACGGGATAATACACACATCAACAGTACTTGTAGTACAAGTGTAGGATACGGGCACGGTACAGTTAGTACGGTAGTTGTGACATGGAAGCACACAAGCAACGGCCTGCATGGATGGGCGTGTGTGTTATGCCCGGTCCCCTGCACGAAATCCCCCTCCCCCCACATACACACACATCACTCACATGGCCCCCCCATCCCCACCCCCTACGTGAATCCCTCCTTGGAACACATGAATAACTCCCTCCGATCCTGCTAACGTAACAGCCGCATTACTGCCTGGATGGGTGCATTGAACGGACACAGCATGCGCACCTATGCCAGGCTGGTCATGCTGCCCAGAACTCACCAAGAATAGCCAGCAGAAGTGTAACCGTACAGCGGTACCCTATGAGCATATCGGATGTGGTCTTGTGGGTGGTTAATATTGCAACTGCGCAACCCACAGGGCAGGGCAAATGGAAGCGTGTCCAATGATGGCCATGCCTGGCGGCCCGCAGGTCCAACGGGCTGCTGGTAATTGAAACGTAGCACGCACGCGTACACCTTGTACACCTAGCCACATGTGCATGCACACATGTCGCACGTTGAATACATACCCTGCCCATTCCACAGGTTCTTGGGACGTGTGTTGATTGTACGCACAGCAGGTTCTCAGTGCAAGCACTTACGAGCTGTGTGTATGTGGGCCACCAGCGGTGGCAGGCAGGGAATTCATTGCACGGCCTGGCACGGGTATCCTTGGGCACTACTGCTTTACCACAGCAGCTTGGTAAGCATGATGGTGCACGCACCGGTACGTACTGCATTATGTTGGTAGCATGTGCGACCAGGTGCCCAGGGGATGCTGTAGACGCTGCTTGGGATCAGGAGCGTGGCGAAGTGACTTCCAGGTCATCCAACTAAAGCCGCTGCGTGGCAGCAGCTTTGATTGCCGGGTAGAGCGCACACCCTTCTGAGTGAAGAGGAGGGACAGCGGGAACAGTCTTATGCGATCGCCTTATCGAGATCAGAAACGATGACACGACTGCCGACTGAGTCAGGACAGCGCGTTCCGATCGACCGCAGGGGCACGTTCTAAGAGCGAGGGCGGTTAGATCAACACGCTGGGGCACAATGTGCAGCAAAAGGTTGCGGGAGTAATGGGATGGAGTAGTGCGCGTTATTGCCATAGCATTTTTCCTTAGGCTCCTTCATACAGTGCGGTGAGCATCGGCTTCAGAGGGACCGGATGCACGAGTCGGTTGAGAGTTGGGCTAATGGTCAGGTCACCAGGCGAGTTCAGGCAAGCCACAAAGCAAGCTGACCACTGGCGGTGCTGTGGGTTGGTGAAACGGTCATCACAACAATGTGTGCAAGCCACAGGTAACCAATGGTTGGGTACACGGTACAAGCATTCGGGGTGGACGCTAGGTGATGACAAATTCACCAGTCTATTCCGTCATTGTGACTAAGCTTTGACTCATCCTAGTCAAGTCAACCGTGACCCTCCCAGTTACGCGTGGGTGAACTCACGAGTCTCAAATCCTACTAAGCAACGCTCCCACCCGCCTGCCACTGCGCTGTCTTGCGCAAGTAAGCGCCAGAACCCCACATGCGGTCGCTACACACACGCGCACACACACACACACACACACACACACAGCGTCTCGCTGCTTGCTTTGCCTGCAGCATCGCATGTGCATGCATGCTGCCTGTGCACATGGCATTGCACATTCGCTTGGCGTTGCTCTTAGC
>BDDA01001218.1:1648-12537 GCA_001662385.1 Chlamydomonas asymmetrica | reverse complement strand
GGGGGAACCGGGGGGGGGGGGGGGGATGAGGATACCAGGGCCTTCGCGGCGTGGGAAGGCCACCTGGTCCGTGATCAGGGTGCAAAGGGGATCATGGTGACCCTGTTCGCAATCCCCTCCCCTGCTTCCCCCATGAGGGTGGTTAGGGGTTGATAGGGAATCACAATGCCCCGTTTTGCTGTGTGCACCTGTCAGGCGGGGTGCGCGTGACGCCCCACCTTGAGCGGCGTCGACTCCGAAACCGCCATGAGGCGCGCCAGCATCTGCTCGCGCAGCAGGTGCAGCGTGGGGTGCTGCATGGTGGCGCCCAGGCTGAGCTGGAAGGCTTGCAGCAGTAGCTTGGTGAGCGTGTCGTCACACGTGGACAGGTACCTGCGGCGCGGGTGTGAACAGCAGATAGGTGGCGAAATGAGAACTAAGCACAATCCGGGTGTTCCCCGAAGCAACGATGAACAATGGAAAGTGTGGGCGGACAAGAGGTCCGCGGATGTTTCAGGCTGCCACTTTACTGGAGATCAGGAATATATGTAGCCACCCTGCTACAGATAGGTGGCATGGCTGTCGACGAAAAACGATAGCCAGCCACCATGCTTCCGTGCAGTGCATGTGTGTGGTCCCCGAAGCAACCCCATGAACCACGCAGAGAGCCCCGTGGTGTGGGTGCGCCCCGAGCGCATTCGAGGTCGACCGGGTCGAGTACCCATCTGGGTCACTTTTGATCTGGGTCGCGCATTTCCCACAGCAAAGTTTCAAAGGAGGTGGTACCGCAGAGTGAGGTTGCATCGGGGGACGTGAGGTTGCAATGGGCCAAGTGGGTGCCATGAGCTGTGTCATGTGTAGCCAACCGATGCAAAACAACAGGCAATGCAACTCTTCTGGCCTTGCATGCCCATGTCCTTGCTGTGGCAGCAACCTGGCATCCCTGCGCATGTATGCACGCCGTGCGCGTGCGGCTTCTGAAGCGGCACCACGCACGCGCGGCATGCAGCAATACGACGACAGCCTGTTCGCAAGCGGGCTTACGGACCTGCGGAAATCGGCTACGATCGAGCTGACGCCGTATGCGTGTAGCTTGTGCTCGAGCCACATCGGGTCCATGAGCACAGAGCGTAGCTCCTGGTCCCACTCAGCAAGCAGGAGGTGGTGCGTCAACGCCTGCGCCCCAACGCATAACACACACTATCAGTCACCAGTTCACTGTCAAGCACCCAAACGGGCAGCCACAAGTTTGTGGGTGAGGATCTCACGCATCGTGCGGCTGTTACGAGGGTTCCGGAAGCGAGTTTGTTAGGCTGACAAGGCGGTTGGCGCATCCAAGAGCCCATGACAACTGGAAAGGGGTGCTGACTGCTCGGACCTGGAGGATATAGCCGTCGTCCTTTATGCTGGGGATGCTGACTGTGCCACCGACTGTGTAGGAGTTGAGCAGCGCTATGTGCACCTCCTTGAGCACCGCGGAATAGCGAGCGTGGATGTGCTCCAAGTGCTGCGAGTCCACGAGCGCCCAAACGCTGCCATCTTCCAGTGTTGCAAGGCGTACCACGCTTAGATCTGACAGCTGCTGTGCGACCTGCGCAAGGCAATTGTCATATTGCCGCAAATGGTTTCAGCATTAGAGCGCGTGCCTTAGTCAGCCCAGCGGGACCATGAGACTGCACAATATCAGTCAGTTTGAACATACAACTGGCTGGTGCAAAGAGCATGCATATGCAGCGACATACCGTGAGCACCTCCGTATGCGAGGGCAGGCCCCAGAGCCGCTGGAGCATTGAAAGCGGAACCGGCGTCTCGGCGGGAATGACGCCCAGGCGCGTGTAAAATGTGGTGAGCTCCTTTGGAGGGTTAAACGCTGGCAATGGGTCTGTCATACCACAGTAGCCTGCAGTCAAACAGGATTTGGACATACTGGTCAGCGTCCCACTGCTGACCAGATACGAGCCTGTCCAAATGAACCAGGATTGCCAAGGGCACAGGGTGCATTGTACGGTATAAAAATATGCACTGAAACTGCGGGCGATAAGCAAGCCAGGCACCCTGCTATGTATAGATGGCGAGTCCACCCGCAGAGATTCCGACACGGTCCCTTGTTGTTGGCGCAAGGCAGTGAACTCATGAGGCCCTCGACAAGGTAAACTCACTCTGCATACGGCTGTTATGTGGCGAGCCACCACCCTGGACGGGCGCCATGCCCACCGCTTGCAGCTGTTTGTGCTTTAGCGCGAGCTCCGCTGTGTTGGACGCTTCAGAAGGCGTTTGCTTGTCAGCCACCGGCTTCGGCGCTGGCACCTCGCATGCAAAACTGCTGCGTGCACTTGCAGCTTGACGCTCTGCACTCATCCTTTCGCTAAAGCGCGCCTCTTGCATTCCGCTGTCCATTGGCGACTCATGGTCAGCGCCGGAATCTGCGTCACAGTCCGTGGTGCGGGCGCTGACCAGGTCAGACGGTGTACCTGCTATAACCATAGAGCTCAGCAAGTACAGTTCAATGAGTGCACAACCCGACCTTGCCCATCATTCCAAGTGGGGTTCTGCACTTTGGCAGAGGTGGTCGCACGGTTTTGCCAGGCAAGGTGCTGGAACCAAGCATGAGCCGGAGAGGTTTCAAGCCTCCATTTCACGCTTACCTTTATTGTCCAGTGAATCTCCATGCTGCTTGTTGTGCTGCCTAGGGATGACGGGAGCAGTATTCTTGCTAGCGTCGAACGCGACGTGTACGTCAGCGACGTCCGCTGTGCGAGATGTTTGCATGCTAGAGCTTGGCTGCACTGGCGCCTGCTTGCGCGCTCCGCTGGGCCCACAGCCCTGAATAGGGAAGGTGGCAGTTGGCTGCTTGTCACCCGACAGTACAGTGTGTGGCACTTTGCAAAGAAGTCAGTAGGCTCACATGCACCTAGCACGTCATACCATATTGGCAGATGGGGCTGCCTCAGCGGCAGCCCGCTTCTTCTTCCAGAACAGTATTTCTCCGGGGTATGATTATGGGTTGGCAACGGAGTGTGGCGAGTGTGGTGCAAAACTTGACAGTTACATAAGATGAACGAGCAAACACCTTGTATGTATCATAGAGTACAAGCAAGCCTGCCTTTCCTCTAGCAGTACTGGTGTGAAGGCAAGCTGATGTCGGATTTGCTTGTCGCATGATGGGGGAGGTAGCGACTTGCTCAAGAGAAGACAAGGGAGTGCAGACACCTTTTACACTATTTTCCGTGAATCTGGGTGGTGATCCGGCCCTGGTGGCGAGGCTGTAGGATACTTTTTCAAGGAAGGCCAAACAATCGGCGACCGTTGCAACCATGCCCGAACCACACGGCTTGCCGGCACCGCAATCTTCACATCCTCTAGAACTGCAGTTCAGACGCCTGCTATATAACTGTGAAGTGCTTGTAGAAGAGGCCAGCACAAGTGGGAAGCTGTCTACGGAAGTCCCCCAAACTGCGGCACAGCAACCACGGGTTTCGCTTCTTAAACTCCGACATGTAAGAAGTCCTGTTTCCAACAATTTACCTCGCAAGTGCGACATAGTTACCTTGCTTCTTCTGTTTTCCTGAGTGCCTGTTTACTTCTTGAGCAGTATGTGGACACACTTCGGGACCAGTTGGCTGACTTGAAGAGCGCCGATCCAGCGTAAGGCGTTTGGTTTCAATCCTTTAAGCTTCCGTCCTTTCATGGTTGCTGCCTCTGCACACCACTGCTCACCATCGCTTGATCCAGGCACTTCACACATTGGTGGTGCTTTCACGGAATACAGGTTGGAGCATTCTATGTATGAACTTTATGAGGCCCATGTAAAAGCCTTGCTCACTAAGCTTCCACCAGTGAAGCTTCCAGCCTATTGTAAGAACGTGAGCGCGTCGAGCAGGCTACCTGGCGCCTCAACCTCAACCAGCTACTTCACCCCGCCCAAGTGAGGGCCTTGGAAGTGGCCGTAATGCCCTTGTCATGTCTTGCTGGTGGGACTGCACTTTGGGGCTCCGTTTACAAAGTGACGCATGTCTGAGCTGTGGAAAGTACCTTGTGTGTCCAGGGCGGTCTCGACAACGGATTTTAAGGCCCAGGCTTCGAGCGCACAGCAGGGCCTGTCGGCAGCGGCCCAAGAGAGGTGAGCCAGGGCCAAGGAAGGCATCACCGCCTCCTGCCTCCGAATCCTGCGTGACTACGCTGCTTGCAACTGGACATCAACCAGGGTCTGATACTCTGATTGCTGCGTTACCTTGTCTGCGGTTGCGTTGGCAGGCTAGCGCAGCAGACTGTTATCCAAGACATGCTTCTGGAGGACATGGCGGGCATGGCATCCCAGCTCAAGCGGAACACATACAGCATGCAGGTATGGAGAGCAGGGCAAGGAGTGCGCAAGCTCAAATGCGTATGCTGAATTTCTATTGATGGATCGATTGGCTCGCAACCTGCTGGCCTGTAGGCCGTCGGTGGATGATTGGCTGAGTGGCTGGATCCTGCCGTATAGCCGCGTTGCATGTGGGTCCAGATGGGAAGGCAGCCTCCCTGGCCCTCTGGCCATTTGTTGCTAGGGAAACACGCGTGTGAGCAGGTGGGATGCGCATGCGAACAAAGACCGTCGAGTGACAAATCGGAGGTGTTGATGCGACATTGCATTCGCCTGGCAGGGTGATAATGGATCACTGTTCAGGCGTGTTCAGGCGTGTTTCGGCGTGTTCATACCACTGGATGCTTCGTATACGTCCGTGTTTGTGCGCGCCTGAATGTGTATCGCCACTTACGCCAGCCTGTAAGCCTGCGCGACGCAGCAACCCCCAGGAGGGCACGAGAGGCACGTGAACCCAACACACCCTTCATGTTGTGACGGTGACAACTGGCCTGGTGCTGCGCTGCGTCAGCCTGAGCGCGGCTGCAGGTCATACGGCGCAAACTGGCATGCTGCTCGCATGACATCTCAAAACTGCGGGCCTGCAGCCCTAGCACTATCAGTGTGTGCGTAGTACCATGCTGCAACGATGCGCGACGAGGCCTCAATCGCGAATTTACCCCACCACGACGACCACCACCCACACTCTTCACGCATTGCACCACAACGGCACCGCTCCTGCAGTTGTGCCTTCCTTGAGAGCGCCGCAATAGCATCCCGCTGCCGCGCTCGCGCCCATGCACTTCCCTGCAGGACGCGGTACAAAAGCGCGGTACGGTCCTGGACAGTACAGAGAAGGCGCTGGACGACAGCGCCGCTGCCGCGAAGATCAGCGCAACCAAAGCCAAGGAGCAGTTCAGGCGGTACGCGCTTTGGACTGGTTGCCGCAATGCGTGTACACGCTCTTCCAGGGTTGGCCGTCCCCACGCCGTACTCGGCTGCAACCCGTCATTCAACTACAGTACACGGGTTGTTCGATTTGGTCCCGTTCACAATGCTATGTTTTGGGGGGCGCGGGGAGCGGATAGGGGTCAGGGGCAATGTAAGGATCGTGTCCGTGCTGCCGTTGCTGATGCTTGTGTTCACTTCGTTGCGACACGTGTTCCGCCGCGCGTGGTCCCTCGCCTGCGGTGGCTGCCACTTCGCCCCTGCCGCGCTAGCCAACACAGCTGCACGTGTTCTGTTCATGTTCATTTTCAACACGCGCAGATCGCGCGGCAACCTGTGCCTCACCATCCTCGTGCTGCTATGCGTGGGCCTGATCTTCACCGTCATGGTCGTGTACATCAAGTTCACGCACCTCACGGGCTATCGTGCGCCCCAGCACGCGCGCGGCGGCCAGGCGTCCTCCGCTTACCAGGCCAACCAGCACGCACACGTGGAGTACTTCCACCCACCCCGCGGCGGCGGCGGCGGAGAGCTGTAGCAGACTAGTTGTAGTATCAGGTTCAATAACTAGTATACAGCAGCAGGCTTGCAGCCAGCGGTCATTTGGAAATCATCCAACCGGAATTTGACAGGTTTGGTGGCTTGAGCGGCTGAGCCACACCACGCCGGCGGAGAGCTGTGATACTACAGCAGTACTACAGCAGTACAGCAGCAGGGTTGCCGGCAGCGTTGGGTATGGCAGGCCAGGTATACCAGCGCGGGTGTTCACGTCATTATGCCCATGCGGGTGGTCATTCAGGTGGTCAATCAATTGGCACATCTGACATGGGTGTGCGCAAGTGAGCGCGGGTGTGGCACGCCCATACACCAATACACCTGTTCATCTGCGAGCTTATGCCAGTCTGGCGGGGTATCAGACCCCGCGTGCATGCGGTGCGCCAACTGATGGCAAGGCGGGCGGGCGGAAGCCGGCGGCGCGCCTGGGATGTGACGCCTGCTGTGCTGGGTACAGCTCTTGCCACCACAATGCAGGCCCCAGCTGCCGCAGTATTGTGTGCCTGACGTTCGCACCGAGCGCGCATGCTGCGTGCGTGTTTTCATGTTTTGCTATGCTTGCGCACGCGTGCTTCAAACTGTTCAGAGCTTGAGCACACACTCCTGTGATGTGCATGTCCATTTCCCTGTTCAACAATGCATATTGTAATCAGGAGGGGTGTACAAGAAAGTTTGCGGACACCTATGATAGGTTTTCAGCACGGCCCCCCCCCGGACACCACCCACCCCCAACCCCCAACCCAACTTCTCACAGACTGCGTATTTTTGCACCGGAGAAAGTGCTACAGGACGCTCTCAGTGAGGACAATATGCGCCGCAGACAAAATTACAGTTCATGCTTAAGGGGTCACGTTCAATACCAAGAGCAGTCCAGGGGTGTGTGTCGATGCGCGTTCGCTTTGATCCAGCTTGCAGCCTAATCACAGGTTTTTAAGTCCCTGCTGCTGCCGCTCCATGAATGTCTGCTCTAGGGGCCCCAGCTGGTACCAGCTGGGCAGCTCCATACCGCTGTGTTTGCGCTGCCAGTGCTGCGCATGTTGTACTTCGATATGACACGGTCACAGCCGGCTGCACTGCATGCCATGGGGTGGTTAGTACACTTCCTTGTTGCATCCTTGTTGGCTGTGCCGTAGTTGAATGCATCGAGCTTGCCCGCATATCCTGCCTTGCAAGTGACCTGCACCTTGACCACCCTCCTACTTGAGCCAGGATGTGGGCGCCCACATGCACATGCATAGCCTGCGGCAGCTCGACGAGCGCCTTGCAGACCACACAAGGCTTCTTGCCGGCAGTGGCATCAGGCTGTACATCCACAGCGGCAAATACTGCTGCACCGTTGCTGTCCCAGTACGGCAGTGCGTTGCCTGAGCCAACAGCCGGGCGTCACTTGACGGCCCATCATCATCGCCGTCTGATGGCGCGCTGTCAGCAGGCAAGGGCCTCTTAGCGTTTCCCCTAATAGCTGCTTGTTATAGATGTTGTTGTTTGCAACAATGTTGAGTTGAGTTCAGTATTCGATCAAAGGGCTGGCACTCCACAGATGGAGGCGCGGTCGGGCTGCTGTAGGGGGGGCGGGGTCCCAGCCCCAATTCCTGAGGGGTGTGCAGCTTTTGAGTGTGCAAATCGATCAAGCTTGCGAAGGCAAGGCTCATGGCGCAACTCCCAGGTCGAAATTCGCAGCCGCAAGAAAGTTAAAAGAAAGTTTGCGACCCCCCCCTGACACCACCACACCCACCCTCTTTTCACGTGCTCCAAATCGGGTGTGCTATACGCCAAAATGCTTCTCTCGATGAGTACTATCCATGCCACTATGTGACTATATCAGATGGGTCATAGGTGTGCCCTGCAAACTTTCTGCACCCCTCCTGTTGTAATACCGTATTTGCATTCGGCTGCTGATGGAATAGCGCTTGCTGGTGCCTGTAGCGTGACAGTGGAGTGCCGTGCGCCCTGCGCGGCCAGGTGTTACGCTGTGCAATGCTGCATGTGCCACAAGCGTGGTGCCGCTACTGGTGCGGCGTGCCTGCTTTCGCATTGCTCAGGTGGCAGCCGTGTACTTGCCAACCCTGTGCCTGATTCCGGTTACCTGCATGGCAGCGTGGCCGTGACATTGCCATGCAAAACAGTCGGACTGTGCAATGTGATGTCCTCAGCCGCAAGCTGATGACGGCACAGGCAAACTGCCCAGGCAGACGTGCAGGAGTAAGGAATGGAATCACCGAATCAGCCATCATATGTATGTGTAGCGGTGTCAGCGGTCAGGACAGCCCATCATGCTTTAGTGCTAGTACATGTACTGTGAGCGATGCTGACGACAGGGAGTTAACTGCCGTTTACCCCCTTGATGATAGGCAGTCCTAGGACTCGAAGGCCTGCCTCCATACAAATGTTCCCTTCCAAACCTGCTGAGATGATGACTTTGCAAGGTTGAGCGTGCATTCGTACGGTGCCACGATGAGCTTGCTGCTGCAGCCGCTGCAGGCAGGCACCGCTGTCAGCAGCGCGGTGCGTGGTACCTTCCTGCCCCACTGCCCTGGCGAGACGCAGCTGCTGGTAGCACGTCAGGACCAGCTGCAGCTGTGGGTGCACCACGATGGCGAGCTCGTGCCAGCTGAGTCGTTCCGGTTTCCGGAGCGCATCGAAGAGGTCGCACTCGTTCCAGCAGTTGACGTGGGTGGCCCAAGCACGTCCTCTTGCACAGGGCATGAGGCAGACCGTGTGCTGCTCTTCATGGGTGACAACAGCTGCGCCTTGTTTGGCTTTACACACAAGGGAGCGCTGCAGCAGCTGGCGCATGCGTACTTGGGCGCTCCTGCGCCGCCCCACGGCGTGGGACAACAGCCGTTGCACCCTGTGCGCCTGCGCGGTGTTTGCAGCAGCTCTGCTTATGTGGACAAGAACGGCACCGCACCATCTGTACTCTTTGCGGTGGCGCTGCTCCAAAACGCGTTGCACATCGTAACGATCACACACGGGGCAGCGCCACGCTTGTCAGTTGTAGCTCTCAACCTTCCAGTGGGCCTGTACAAAACTCATGCATCAGGTTGGTGCGACTCAGGCTTTCATCACCAGCTTCTGGCCCGTCGTTTGCGTTGCCACCAAAAGCCCTGCAAGTTGCCCGCCCAAGCAGGCGCAACTGACAGTGTTTGGACGCAGCTTATCTTCCTTGTGAACTTGGTTGCCCGTTGTTTAGGGTACGAAGGAGAAGGCGCGGTGGCACACCCAGGCGTCGCTGTGACCATCAACGCCTTAGAGTTTGTGCCCTTGCCGCTCGCTGAGCAGCTCAAGGGGGCGAAACCCTTGCTTTCAGCGCTGTGCTGCAGTCAAGGTGGGTTCCTTGTCCTCGGTTACAAACATGTTCCTTCTCCATGCCTGCAAGCAGCAGTTCGCTCTTGCAATCGCAATCCACGTTTGACGTGCCTGCAGACCAGCAGATGCGCGTTTTAAACACATGTGCTTACGCAGGCCCTAGCTTCAGCACAGTGTCTGTGGAGACGCTGGAGTATGACGCAGGCCAGGGGAAGTTTTACACTGGACCATGGTCCTGCAGGTCAGTCCCTGGCCCCGCCTTTCACGCCTGCAACCGACACACACACTGACACTGAGGTCAAAGTGCATGGATCCCCTCCGTCCACACCACCGCCTCTGAGTCCCAGTGCAACATCCTTAGCAATATCCCAGGATATCAATTACTAGTGCAGGCTGCACGTTTGAAGGCACGCTGTGCGTACGCATGCACAAGTTCACACTTCGGCTTTGCGTGCGTGTGCTCCAACAACTGCATGCCAGCGCAGTTGACAGCTGCGGGCCAAATGCGCAGGGCCTGTTCACATGCCCGTGCTCAGCGATAGGGCGATATTGGGTGGGGGCGCTCAGCAAGTGCCTTGCTTGCCGCATGTCGCTGCAGGAACATGCACCCGACGACCACGCTGCTGGTGCCACATCCCTTACCTGCCTCCCAGCAGCACCAGCAGCACCAGCAGCCTCATGGCGTATTAGCCATAAGCAGCCGCGGCGTCACGCTGCTGTGCTCTCCGCCTCCCCCGGCCGAAACCGCCGCCGTAGCAGCGGCAGCAGCGGCGGCGGCGGGGGCAGCAGGCGGCTCTGGGGTGACCCAGATCGGCGCGAAGGCCGGCTATGTGGGTCAGGCTCAGGCGGGCTCCTCCGATGTGGGTCAGCAGCCGCTGCTGGGTGGCGTGCCGCTCGCCGCCGCGCTGGCGGCCGCAGGCATGGTGCGCAAGGCAGACATGCTGCACTTCACGCTGTTGGGGCTGCCGACCTGTTGCGAGGTCCTGCAGCTAGGCGTGCTGGCGGTCGGTGACTCCATGGGAGGCAAGTGGTCAAGAACAGAAAAAGGACAAGAATTGCATATGGTACCATATGCGAGTGCACGATGCGAGTGTCAAGAAAAATAACAAATAAAAGTGACGGTGGAGCACGCGAAAACAGCCAGACCTTGGCTCTCATTGCGACTGCTGCGTTAGGGTGTTGGGGTGTAGGAATTTGGAGTTACTATCCTTGCACCACGTCAATACACACCGCATGGACAGCATGCGAGTGAGTTCTGTCCTCTGAGCCATAACTGATACCCACACACTCAAGCAGGCGGAAGGGAAGGAGCGTAGTGGTGATGCCCTGTGCTGGCCCGTCCATGCAATACAGGCATGTACCTGCTGTGCATGGCGGCGGCGTCCCCGTGGTGCCTCAAAGTGGACTGCGGCAGCCACGCGCCCGCCACGGTACCTGCCGTACTGCGCTTTGTACCACACCGTCACCAAAGCGAGCCCCCCTGGAGCACAGCCGCGGCTGCGGCAGCAGCGGCACGGGGCGGGTCGCTGTTCGTCGGCAGCGACCAGAGCAACAGCCAGGTGCGGCGATCTTGGTCGTTTGACGCGCCGGCGTGTGCGTTTTATGTCGTCGTGGCGTTGGGGAGACCGATGCGGGTCAACTCTGCTGGTGCAGGGGTGGAGTGCCTGCGCATACCGTGTTATGGTTGGTGCTTTGTGTGGCGATGGTGCGCAAACGGTGTCCTGCGTAGCGCACGTAGGAGAACAGGGAATTATGT
>BDDA01001217.1:1374-16156 GCA_001662385.1 Chlamydomonas asymmetrica | reverse complement strand
GTCCACCAAACACTCAATCAGTTCAGCCTGGGCTTGCAAGCAGCAATCCCATACCCATTTTTGCATCGGTGGCAGGCCTGATGTCGCGCAGCGAGAGGTTGTGAGAGGGACAAGGCTATCACGTTGTGGGGATATGCGTCGCCTTACACTTGGGATGATGCGGATGGGATTTGATGCGGAGATTATGCGGAGAATGAGGCCTGTGACACTGCCTTCTCCAAGCTGTCAACGTGGTATTGATCAGGCACCAGGTCAATCTAAGTGAACATGCGGACTTCACGCTGTGTCTGCGTTGCGTTCCCTCTTTGCCGGTGCCCCGCACGCACTGTGCTCCAACGCTCATGGTAGGTTGGATTGCTAATTGTCCCTAGGCAGGTGTGGGGAAGTGCGTACGTTGGGGTGTGCTTGCTTGTTCCTCTGCCTGCCTCCACCTCGACAGCGGCCGCAGGCATGGGCATCCCAGCTGCAGCGGCATGTGGAGGGCCATCAGCAGCTGGAAAGCGTAGCTAGCGCTGCAGGCCTGCACTCGTACATCGCAGCACAACATTCACAGTGCATGTGCCGCGCATGCACTCCTTGCAGTACAGATGCATGCAGTAAGCTAGCCCCAAAATGTACATATGAGCAGTGCAGGCAGCGGTCGCTGCACGTGCAACGCAGCGACAGCAGCAGCTCAGGCAGCACGCCTGAATGCTGCACGGCGTGCGTGCCACTCCACCCCGGCGTGAATTTCACAACTCACACGGATCCACCACCACCTACTGACGGTCTGCAGCATTGCATGCAAGCTGACCCACGGCGGACAGATTTGATGACCTCCAGGTGCCAAGGTTTGGTGCGTCCATGCTATCTGATCGCTGGCTTGCCCATCAAGCTGATATAAGTGCATGTGAGGTCCCCATGCTGTTTGGCAGGTGGTGCTCGAGTGGTTTTTCCCTGGCATGTCACCGCTGGATGCGCGTGCTGATCGGTCATGCGCAAGGATGCCCGCTCACTCCAGGACCCGAGCCATGGCCAAGAAACACACCGAACCAAAATTTCACAACGAAACGCCAACCATAAGCGTTGGAGGGAGCACGGAACATGGGGTTTGACAGTTAGCCACACACATGCCTGGCAGCACATCAAACCATGCCAGTCCACACACGCGGGAACCACACCACACCATCGAAGAAAACGCATGAGCCTGGGTTCCAACAGCAGGGACGTGCCTGCGTTCATGAGGTAGGGTATCCTGCTGCTGCCTGCGCTTGTGCCTGGTTCGCTGGACTAGGCTGGACAAGCTGCGCCCAATCCCACAACACATGCGCAACTAGAAGGCTAATGAACGCCATAGTAACAGAGATGCATAGTCTGGGCGTCTCCGCCCCTGTCAACAAGCGCACTGGATTATACCTTCAACCTGGGTAAGTAGGCTCAGGCCGCAGGGTCAGACATATGCACTCGTGACGCTGGTGCGCACCCATCCACCTCAAGTGCGCACATAGCAACAGCCGCTCACCGGCCACATACTCTGCATGCTCTGCTATGATCCGCACATCACCATTCGAGTGTGATTCTTTATTCCCAATCTAGGTAGTCATCAGGGAAGAAGAGGAAAGTGAATCAGGCAGATGACTAGATAGTGCTGCTCGGCGAGCACCACTCTGGACTGGACTGCGGCCATTCAATACAGGGGTATTGCAATGACGGACGTCATGAATGGCTCAGCCAAAGGTATGCTGTGGTATGTAGCAACTCCTGCACTGTGGGCGTGTCGCGATGGGGGAGAGGGGGGAAGCGGGGAGAGGTAGCAGCCTGATAATCACAGCCGATGTGCTCACAGCAGATCGCCACAGCCGATCATCAATCGCTCACAGCTTGAGCTCCTTGGGCCGTGTCTCCTCCAGGTCGCCATACTCGGGGTCCAGCGGGATGTGGCGCCTGTACTCGTGGCCCAGCCAGTACCTGCGGGTGTTGTTAGGGGTGAGTGTTTGTAGGGTTTTAGGGTTTAGGGTTGAAGGCATGTGCATGTGGCGCAAGCCAGGGGTGGGGCACACTGCTAATGGAAAAAATGCTTGTGCCCCCATCCGGACATGCCTTGAAATGCTTGCCCTCGCAAGCATTCATGGTGCAGCCCAACCATGCATGGTGCATGCAGCTCAACCGCATGCACCTCAATGCATCTGCACGCACTGATGCAGCTCAATGCCACTTTTCACGGAGCTCACTGCATGCATACAGTCACACTTGCCAGCCGCCCACCATGCCCACCCGCTGTCGTCTATCAGTCATGTCACCTACCCGCCCCGGTTGCCGACCTCCACGCTGCCCCACGTGACCTCGTAGTGCGAGTCAGCAGGCAGCTCAGGCGCGTTGGGGGCAGACACCCACAAGCGCAGCAGGTGGCGCGCCTTCTTAGGGTCAGTAGAGTCCTGTGGCAAGCACAACCACATGCATGCATGGATTTTGATGTGTGTGGACACACAGGTCCATGCTGGGTCCACGCACGCAACGGCGTGCGGCTGGTTGTTCACAGTCAGACTTCTTACGGGCATGCAAACGTGAGGACAGGCGTTCGGGCTGCTTAGGCTAAGCAGCCCGTCAAAGACCCGACAGCTGCATGACCTACCTGGGACCACAGCAAATCTTGCTGCAAACCGGACCCTGCAAGTAGTACCCACATGACGCGGGGCCAGAATGAAGCATCCTGCTACTGTCTTCCAAAAAATCCGTACATACCAAAATCACTCACCCGGAAGGCTGACTTGGCATGCAGCATGGTGAGGTTGTTGATGTACCCGATGTCGCCCTTCTGCAGCTTGAGGTCCAGGCGGAGCTCGTCACTCATGGCCAGCGCAGTGAAGGTGCTGCGGACAGGCAGTACAGGCAGTACATGCGGTACGCAGGTGGTTTCCTAGCCTGTTACCATTCCCGTCCAACAACAAAAGGGACAGTACCGGTCACTACTAGCAGACCAGCCACGCACGTACATTCATACGGCATTCATACGAGGCAGGGCACCGCGTGTCCCGATGGGCTAGGGCACGGGCTAGCAGGCAGGACCACATCATCCAATACGAGGCAGGAGGCTCACCGCAGCGCCTCCTCCTGTAGGGGCGTGTACTTGGGGCTGCCAGGGAACTTGTACTGGTAGTAGTAGGCGCCCTGCAGAGGGCAGGCAGACGCGCGCGATATACAGCGGGTAATGCATGGTGCAATACATGGCACATTCAAAGAGCAAGGAGCAAAGCAACCCCCATTGAAGGATGAACGCAGACCCTGCGTGCTACGGTGCTTGCGCGTAGTGTGGGAAGATGCAGCTTGGGGCGTGGATGCGTTCAGGCATGCTCACATGCAGAATGTGCATCTGTGTGCCTGGCGCATGTACCGCATGTACCGCCGTGCGTACCTCTTTGTACTGGATGTGGAGGAAGTTCTTGTAGTACGTGAAGACCGGTGAGTTGACCCACTCATCGCCAGGGCCCTGTAGATAGATGCGCAAACACGTATGGCATACATGCAGGCACCACATGCGTGAACAGGATGTGGTTTCGACTCACAACAACACTGCCACCCTCATCAGATGCCTGGCAACGTTGCTTGCCCAATCCAACCTTGCATGCAGGGGATCACACTGCATGGCCCTGGGCGCCTCTTTCTGGCATATAGTGCGGTGCGCCGGGTCCAGTATACAGGCCTACCTGTCCGACCTCCCAGGTGTCCTTGGGCGAGCCCCACACGTTGTGTGCAGGCAGCCAGTACTGGCCGGTGGTCAGCACCTCCACTAGGTCCTGTGCGGTCCATAAGCATTGCAGCAGTACAACATGCAGCAGTATGTACATCACAGCGTGCGACGTCGATTCAGTGGTCAGGGCGTGACATGCGAGACTGGCCCAGTGCTTACATGTGCTGTTTACCACCGCCAAATTTAGTCTGCCATCGGCACATTGTCTGCCTTATCTATGTGGCACACTGCGCACCCTGCTGTGCATGGTCAGGTGTCCAACCGGTGTGTCATGCAAGCACCCTGCTTGCACCCATGCGTGCACGCACACGCACCTTGCGTCCGCGGCGCAGCAGCGCGTTGTGAACCGCCAGCGACGACGTCCAGTTGGTGACGCCACCCTCCTCAGCGTCTTGCAGGCACAGCAACGCCACCGTGTCGCTGTTGTCAGTGTGGTAGCTGCATGCAGCAGTGATGCATGGCCGGGCGGAAGGAGGGGCAACGTACGGAACGTCAGCAGGACGCAAGCGATGCTGCAAGGCAAAGCGTCTTGATTGTTTCAGCTGACCAACAGGGTGTGCACGATGCAAGGCTCTCAGGCGCTGTCCGCAGTGCCGTCAACTGATGAGCGGTGCCTCAAGCAAGAGCGAGGCACGGCCCTTTTATGACTGGTGTGCCTTGACGTGTGCTGCCATGGCAGTCACCTGAACACCCAGGTCCTCGGCCCCACACAAATGATGTACTACATGCACTCGTACTGAGCCGTGCGGTACACTTACTCACCCATGCGGTACGCTGGTGGTGTAGGGCCGCACCCCCTCCAGGTGGGGGTCAGTGCCGATGGCCTTGATGTGGCCCAGCATGTGGCCCTTTGCGTTCTGGGCCTGAGGCTTGCCCCACCACAGCCCAAAGCCATAGTACGCAGTCACAGTCTGCCAGCGGCTGAAGCGATCCACTGGGAAGCCCCTGCATGCGGATGGGCACGTGAGGGCGTGATGAGTGTAAGAATAAAAATGCACGCATCCCGGTCATTGCCCAGAATCCGCCCTGCACCCGGACCCTCAACCCCAATCTGTCAATCCTTATGCACTAGTCCGCACACACACAGCAAGTAATGGACGAACGCTGGCGCCACGTGTGTACTGGCAGCTGGGTGGCACCTACCAGCCACTGCCCTGGCCACCCAGTTGACCCTCCCATCCGGCTGGCAGCACAACGCAGCGCACCTGATGAGGTGGAAGCCCTTGCCCAGCACCACGTCATCACGTATGGCGCGCAGCTTCTTCCCCAGCGTAAGGAGCGGGAAGTCAGCAGGGCTGCGCAGGTCCTGTGGCAGCGACCGGAAATGCAGGCAGGCAGGGCAGTAAGGGGCATGTGTCAGAAAGAGGCCCCTATGGGGTCATGCAATGTGCGTGATTCCATGGGGTCATGCAGTGTGCGTGATTCCATGGGGTCATGCAGTGTGCGTGATTCCATGGGGTCATGCAGTGTGCGTGATTCCATGGGGTCATGCAGTGTGCGTGATTCCCGTAAGGCCGTGCTGTGTGCATGTGCGTATACGTAAGAAAAGAGACTGCACCTGATGATGGTAAGCGATCAGTTTGAGCTGACCTGGCGGATGCCGTAACGCTAACATCGATGTGATGGGGCACGTGTGTATGCAAGTGGGCAGCAAATGTGCAGCGTGGGTTGTATGGCACCACATGGTGGCGCTATATGGCTCTGCTGCTCACTGCTAGACGGCTAGCCTACTGCACTGGGCAGACATGCATGTCGTGGAAGATCGGAGAGCGAGGCAGCGCACAAGGTAGGGGTCAATGGTGAATCAAGTGCATGCATGCGCAACTGCTGCATTGTTTGGGACGCCAAACATGAAATTGAGGCAGTTGGGCGGTGCTAGCGCTGCAGCCTGTGCACGGCATGACACACCAACACCCACATCCGGCATATGCACACAGCACAGCCCCACGGAAATCACACTGCATGGTCCCACCCACGAGCGCCTCTCAGAAATAAAGAGACTCACATCCGGCGCCAGGTTGTTCGCCTTGACATGCTCCAGGGCGGCCTCAATCTCCTTGATGTCGTCCTCCGTCAAGCGATACTGCCACTTGTGCTCGTTTTCAGGACCCCTGCCGTACAACCCATCAAGCGCATGCACCAGGCCTTGTGGTTTCAGGGCAGGCCTTGCGTACCAGTCAGGCGCACGTTTGCCAGTGGGGACTGCATGGCGCAGGCGCCGCCGGCCCACATATATACACACGGGGCCGACCATACCAGCAAACGCGCAGGATGAACAAGGCAGCAACACAGGACTGACAGTCACACTAGCATCCGCTGTTCAGATTCGTAAGGCAGACGTGTATCAGCAGTTGGCACCTATGATGTTCACAGGCGATGCACTCACTTGAAGTCCGCCGCTTTCCAGTCCTGCGGGCCATCCACAATCGTGTATGGCTCCACATTCACGCCCTGCTGTGTGTGCCTGCAGGATAAGCCAGAGATATACACAGATATGATCAGGATCTGCAGTCAACCGTGCTTCCTGAACTTTCTTTGGTGCCTGAAGGCTGGTCTCGGGTTGGTCTCGGTTTCAACCTGCAACGGACTCGAGTTATGCTGCGATGGGTATGCGGGAGGCACATGTAAAAGCACTGATCTCTAGTGTGCACACGTCACCGTTGATTACGGGATATTCAATATGCTGCACAACTGAAACTTGCAAGCAAGTGCAAGTCTCAGGGAACCGGTGACTGTCGGAATTACTGTCGGTGCATGGCCGTGTGGGCTGTCAGACGGTTGGCGTCACAGGTCCAAAACACAAGGGTATACGCACAGCACGCACTTGATAGTGTGCTCCAGCTCTGGGGCTGCAGGTGGGACGTCAACCGTGCGAGCCACATCATCTGCGAGTCACATGGCCGCAGGCAGGAACGGCGAGTTGACCGGCTGCAAGGAGGAAGCGTGCAAGCATAGTGCCTTTCAGCGACGCTTGGCACGACTTGCTCATATATAGGAAGAATGCACCCAGGCTGGACAAACCCAGCTGAACGGACGCCGCAACGGGTCCAGTTCAGGTAGAGATTAAGCACGCCACCCCGAGCAGATTAGGCACCCTACCCCAGCTTTCTGGATACAAGAGAACATTTGAGCCGTATTTGAGTGGTGACATTTTGCAACGTCAGGGGCAACTTACAGTGGAACTCGTTGAGAGCAGCTGGGCCGAAGCCTGCAAGTAAGACACAATCGCACAAATTTAGTGACGTTTGGGTCCCAAGGAATACGACATCTTGTTGTGGACGGCAAATGTTGCAGGCTTGGACATCGCTGCCGAAGCGGGACTGAACAAGTCAGACAGGCCACCCTTGCACATCGAAACCCGACTGTCAGTCGACGTTGTTGTGCCGGCGATACGATGGATGGCAGGTTCGCAACACGTCGAAATTGCTTTACCTTTGAGCGTAGTCCCCTTCGGACCTGCATAGTATCCATCGGGCTTGTAAGGGAACGATACCGGGGTGGTCGGCGCAGCGGTGGCCGCGGTACCGCTGAGCTCCAGAGGTGCCATTGAAAACGGTCAAGTCACACAGATGTGCGTGTTAAGTCGGTCCCGCCCTGAGCAGGAATATCAGGAGCCCTAGGTTGTAGTGTCTCTGAGCAGCTATGCATATATCAAGAGGCAGGTATTTAGTGGCCACCGCAAGTGATGCATGGTTCCAAAAGTGTCAGCTTCCCCTGGGTCCCATTAGGGTTTACGCGTCCTTCACCTCAGCACACATCTCATTCCAGCTTGCATGTACATAAAGCAACACAATTCTCCTTAGCAGTGATTGCCTGACCAACAACACGCCTTCCCCTGGATGTGGTAGCTTGGCACAAGGCAAACTGTGAGTTTGATGATGACTTACAGTCGTGTCACGTGCTTGAACCACACTAAACTGATGTGCGTCGCATATATGTGACTGAATGAATGCAAGAGCCTCATACGTGTGTTATATAAAGCTATGTCGTGCTTGGCCACTTGCTGTCCGTGCGGTGCGCGTCTGATGCTTGTGCTGCAGCCATGCCACGGGCATGCATGCGTGCAACGGTCTTAAAACAACCTTGTGATACTGATGTGTGTGCCGTGGGCCTCACACACACCACTACCGTTTTGAATGCTCAGTTTTGTAAGACTGTGTCAATGTGCTGCCGTTTTTCCCGTGCTGGCAGTTTGCACAGCAGGCGCACGCAGACGCGCACTTGGGTGAACTGGGCGACGCCATGGCAGCCACCGATACGCAGGAGCCTGTGAAGAGCGCTCCTACTTCGAACAGCCTGGATAAGAGTTCTTCAGGCGACTCTTCCTTTGATAAGGCAGACGTCCTACCTGTGGACTTGCAGGATGTCAAGCTCGGTGAGCGAGCGGGCGCCGCCGATACCATACAGCATGAATGTCCAAAGCAGAAACTTGTGCCAGACCCTGAACAGAACCCAGCACCAGGGTTACTGAGTGACTAATATCCCATCACTGTACTGCACTGCACTCCCGCAACACGGCAGCTGCAGGAAAGTGCCAATGAACTTGTATCCGGGTGCTCCCGTACCACCATAGGCTGTCAACACAGGAATATTGCAGCCAGGACGGTGAAAACGCATAGTGCGTGATGTATCTTCTCCCTTGCACAGTGCGCTGTGCTGCGAGTATATTGGGGCCGTTGCAGCACATGCGCATGCATATATGACACCTTGGTCAGTGATGGTGCTAGCCGCTGGACTACTCCAATCTTGAATACTCACTCAATCCAGCACACCACAGGGTGAATATACCCGCTCTTGAAGTCACTACACTTGCTCACTGCTAGTGAGCTTTTGACTGAAGGTGTGAAGCATATACGCGGCAGGGTGAACTGCACAGTTCCACTCGCTGCGTAATCAGCTTTACTGTTGTGTGGCCTGCATGTGCAGGCGCTGAGCAGCCTAAGGCTGGCTTGTTTGATGACTTCAAGCGGCGTCCCAGCGAGGGAGCGTGGCACTATGCAAAGCGCCTCTGCTCTGAGGGCCACTCTGTGCCAGATGCGTTCCTTACCGTGGCCGCCTCCCAGTGAGTGTGCTATGCTATGGTCCACAAGTGCTGACTGTGTGTACGTTGTGACAGCATGTGGACCAAAGGCGGCGCTGGCGCGCGCTTGGTCAATAGGGCATGTTCGTTTGTGTGTGTGTAGTGTATGATTGGGAGGATGGGCGTGCATGGATGTGTTCACATGGGTTCATATTTGTGCCCCCAGGACCAAATTACTCCTTGTTGGGCCAAGCGTACACACGCATGTGTGTGTGGCGGACACATAACTACCACGCACCATGCCCTGTGCATGGATGCATTCACATGTGTGCGCCTGATTGCTGGTGTAGTTGGCCCGGCGTTTGCATGGTGCCTGCTGTACTTGCGGGGACAGGCTTGTGTGCTGCGGGTCAACAAGCTCTCAACCTATACACGCACACACTCGCACTGCATGCTGCTGGTTTACGCTCTGTACCATCCACCGATGGTCGACCTTCGTTGTGCAGGATTGGACAGATCATGCTCACATGCCCCAACGCGCTGTGGAAGGCCGGCCTTGTCTCTGGCAGCATCTTCGCCGCGTTAACCATAGTCTGGGCCCTTTTCTCCACCTTCATCATGAATTCACTGGTAGGTGCTAGCTCTCGACCCCGGCCTTCTACGCCTTCAGAGTATATGTTGGCAGCCAGTCCAGGCATGCACTCTGTGCCGGTCCACGCATGCAATCTGTGTTGGTCCAGGCCAACACAATTTGTCCGCTGTCCAACGCGCAGCCCATGCATACATGTCCAAGTAGGTGCATCATTGCTGTGCCAGCCTATGCAACGAAATTGTGCTGGAATCTTACTCGCTCCCTTCCATTGTGGTTCCTGTCATGCAATCATGCTCACTCTCAGTACATGGACCGCAAGCGCAAGCTGATCAAGGACGGGCGCTGGGAGAAGGCCCGCCAACACGCCACTCAGTACCACGATGTGCTGGGCTTTCACGCGGGCAAGTTTATCAGGTAGGTTGATGACCCAGATGGCTGACTATGCCATCAGACACGTGCAGGTTACAAATGTCCTTCGGGGGGGGGAGCTCGGACTGGCCGGTAGGGTTGGACGATGTCGCGTTGGCTGGCTTGCTGTGCTGCATGCAAGTGGTGCTTGTGTGTCGGCCTAGATTTGGTGTGTTCATGCAAGTAGCATATGGTCAGGCCAGAGGCTTCGGTACCATCCTGTTCTGACCTGTCCTTTCCAAACGCGTGTGATCCATGCAGGTACCTCGCCCAGACCATCATCGTACTTCAGCTCATGGGCACTGGTGTTGCACAGGTCATTGCCTGCGCAGCCGACTGGTACAGCATCGACAAGTCTAAGACCAAGCGTGAGCTGCAGGTGCGCGTGGTATGTGGTGTGCGTTTCATGATATTCGCTTCCACGTGTGGAGCTTGTTTTGTGTGTGGTGCTTACGGGAAAGGATGCATGATGGCTGCATGCATGGGGTTGCAGCAAGGCATGTGCATGGATGCCCCCCAAGGCAAAGGCCGCTCAGGGCTGGATCACCTGCAACCCCCGTCCCTTGTTCGATGACAGTCAGCAATGGTAATTGACGACAGCGCGTGCTTGCTGCTGGTTGCTCCACCTTGCCTTGCCTTGCAGGTCATCTGGGGTGCTGTCCTGCAGGTGTTCATCTTCTTCCCGACCTTCAGTCACTTCCGCCTCCTCAACATCTTTGCGCTGGTGCGTGCTTTGTCCGCATGTTGTTCTGTCGTGGTGCCTGGGATGCTACATGTACATCCTGCCGCTGCGCTCGCCCAGCTAGTTGCCCTACCTGCCAGGGAGCGTTCTGTAGGCCCTTGGGGATGGCAAAGTTTGGGAGCTAATTCTCAGGATGGTACTGCGGTTCTGCGGTCGGCTGGTGACTGCACACAGCACCCGCCTCTTGATCACACGTCCCTCTTGCCCGGCGTTCCCTGATGCGTCCCCAGGCCGGCACCACCATGACTGCCATCTACATCCTGGTAGAAGCAACCAAGCAGGGCTATGACCACCAGGACCTGGCGCGCCAGTGGCCCGAGGCGTCTCTCAATGGCGTCACATCCGCACCCCAGGTGAGTAAATGAGGCGTGGTTGACTGGCACTGATAATTCTTGCCTTTGATGAGGTCAACAATGACACACCCCTTCAGACGAATGCATTCATTCGTATCCGTGCTCGTGCCATTGCCACTCGCACTGTTACTGCGTTTGGTACCTACCAAGCTGCATGCGCTCAAGCGCCTAGGTCTCGTATGCGCCATGCGCCCGTGCACTACGCAGCCATATGCACTGAACCCATTGAGCCTGAGCTCCTAGTCCTCCACTATGGCAATCGTAATTTCAGCCTCCCGCACCGGCCCCTCTCCCACCGGCCGCCCCTCTCCCACCGGCCCAGCCATACTGCACCCACCTTTGATCTCTCTCTCTGACTGCCTGATTCTGACCCCCCTGCCTTCATCCCCGAACTGCCTTGCTCTGCTGCAGTACTTTTTCACTGGCTCCGCCGTGCTCCTGAATGCCCTCGGCGGCCATGCCATCATGATGGAGATGATGGATGTCATGGAGACCCCCAAGCAGTACACGGCGGCCTACACCGGAGGATGGCTGTGGACCATTTTCTTGGTCATGCCGCACTCCATCGCTGTCAACCTGGCCTTTCCTAAACTGATCGGCAAAGCCGACAACGTCTACGCTGTACTGCCCTACTCCAAGTAAGCTGCCCGAAGGCGAGGGTGCCCAACCGTTTACACCAGCTGCAAGTTGCAGGTGTCAGTAGGGCATGCACGGTGGCATTGACGCAGGCCCACGCATGCGCAGGATGCACACAGTACACACTATCCACACACAGTACTCTCACATGTGCTCGTCGCTGGCTTGTGCGTTCATACACGCTGACCGCAGTGAGCATGCAGGCTGCTTAACTTTACATGTTGGCACTCCTTGCCTTGCTTGTGACACATAGAGGGATAGGCAGACAGAAGACACGGGAGCAAAACGTCATACAGACTGTACAGAGCAGCATCTGTACTGCATGTTACGTGCTTGTGTTGCGGTATGTCCTGCCCAAGACTTACCACCTGCTGCACCTGCGCACATGCACATGCAGGGCCAAGGTCGCATCCGTGAGTCTCATGATCATCCACCAGCTGGCAGCATTTGCGTACTACGTCGTACCGGTGATGTACATGTGGGAGCGCGTCATCCGCACTAACCACAAGCCCTGGTACATCCGCCTGCCGTCACGCCTCCCCGTGTCGCTGCTCATCTGGCTCATCGCTATGGCCTTCCCCTTCTATGGCGCCATCAACAGGTGAGGTAGCGTTGGGTGTGCTGAGGTTGTATGATGAAGTGGTTTGGGCTTATGAGGGCACAGTGGTTGAGGGTTGAGGGTTGCACGTGTGCATTGTGAGGGGCTGGTATGCAAGGATTGCCTGCATTGTCTGACGACCCGCTGAGCCTTCCTGGGCAAGCCTGCGTGTGCACACTGGTGTGCACACCTCAAATCGCGTATGCATGCATGTTGATGAGTCGTGAAGTCCTTTGCACATGCTGCAATCCCAGGCATTGGCTGCCAGCGCATGGCGGCTGTGTAGACTAAGCCTGCCGTGCTGTGCTGTGTGTGTTTCAGTTTGATGGCCGCCATCTCGGTGCCCTTCACCGCCTTTGCACTACCCTTCTTCGTGTACGTCTACCTGCACCGCACCCCCGAGGCCCGCGCCAACCCTGCTATCAAGCCGATGCGCTTCCTGACAGTCGGCAACTGGGCCCCCATCATCGCGCTATGCGGGTTTGGCTTCGTTGTCTATACCGGCTTTGGTTTCACCGCCGTGGCCTACTCGCTCAAGACCATAGTCGACAACTCCAAGACCTACGGAATCTTTGCGCGCTGCTACCAGTGCCCTGCCAACTACTTGTCGCTATTAGACAACCCGGGCAATGGACTGTAAGAGCAGGTGCATGCGCTTAGCCATGCGTACTTGACACACCCCTATCCGTGCTGTGGCAGCCAATCCATGGGAGGGGGGACTTGAACTCGCTTCCGCCCTCGTGCCCCCAATCCCCCCATTCCTCCTCGGCCTCCCCTTGCTGCGGCAACTCTATTTGTGTTCGTCAGTTGTGCATTTTTGTGTTGCCAAGTGCCAAATCCCTTCCTGGGCTTGGCATGCTTGCACCAATGTCCTGTTGCCGTACCTGAGGCTGCTGCCAAAACTCTGAATAATATCACCTGGGACAATGGGGGCGTGCCACTAGGGCGATCAACCTGAGTACCTGCAGCTGTTGAGTCCGGTCATCCATAAACCGGAGTGCTGCTATTGATGTCCGAATTTCCGGGCTGTGCTTAATTGCATGCGCAGATGCGGACCAGCGTCATCGCATGATAATTCAAGCAGTCAATGCAATGCAACGCGTATGCTTCCGTTGACGTTAAGTGTTTATTGATAGTGTATAATTGTATGTAATGGACTAGCTTGGAGAGTATAACGCCTGCCTGTGTGCACATGCACACCTTTCGTGCATGCAACGATCTCAAGATGGTGCGGCCTTGTACACCATGTTGCCATCCACAGCATTCAAGCCCACACAATTGATACATAAAACCTGCCCTGCCTCACAAGCCTTCAGACCGATGTGTGTTAGTACAAGTTGTAATGGTTTCCAGCTCGCTGTCACCTTTGCCATACATGCCGACGATCTGCCTGCAGGGCTCATACGCAAATGAAGCCCGCATTGCAGCAGCCGCATGCCCACCAGCATTACCAGCATACGCCATTACCTGCCACTGTGACAATGGACCTACTGCTGCTGCTTTCATCACTGCAGCCCTTCCAGCTGGCTGCGCTGCTGGCTGCAATCGCGAGCCTCATCACCACCCCTGCCACTGTGCATGAGTGTTGGCTGCGGCAGCCGCAATGCAGCGCCTTCACCAGTTTCGATTGCACGCTGTGCCTCCGCGACCATATCCACCACAGGCCCCTCTCCCCCCCTTGCCATCACCACCTACAGGCGTGCAGGCCTGACTTTGCGGCGTCTCCGCTTCATTCAGTCTACCTGGTGAGGTGTGGCCTCTGACATCAGCACCCACTGCCACAGCTTACTGAGTGCACAGCTCAGCACCCTCCCTCATGGTGCAGGGCTCCGACCCTGCATATGTATGGACTGCAGGGAGGTTGAGGTGCATGTGACGCTGGACTGGATGGTCTAGGATTTACGGTTTAGGGTTACGACAATGCCCCGGTGGTGACACTGGTGCACGGCCTGTCTGTGGGCACCTTAGTGCCGGCATACAGTGACAGCAGTAGCGCACAGCAGAGGCAGCCTGGTACCCGTAATGTGTCAGGCAGTGGGTGCGGGAAATGTGGGGCTGGCGATTCGCTGAGTGCTGGACACTGGATACCGCTTCTGCCTGCAGCACACCCTTGGCTGCAACGCTTGCAGTGAGTGTGCGAGTCCATCGGTGCTACCAGGTCAGTTGGCTTGGCTTCTGGAAGTGCGAGCACCTAGAGCACCACGCACCGTTGCCACCATTGACCTTGCGCCACAGGAGGCATCGGCAATCTTGTAATCTCATTAATCTCATTGCATCGCTGGTAGGCAACTTGCGTGTTCAGGGCCGGGTGATGTCAGCGCTGATGACTCAGCACGGCCGCCTCGTGCGCGGCCCCGCCGCCCACCACCTGACACGCTGCCTCCGCACATCATACTGCTGGGTGACAGCAAGCAGGATGACAACCACACCAGCAAGATGACAACCAGCCTCTGTCACCACCGGTTGTTTCGTCTGACAGACACCACTGCATCTGCATGCCAGCCACAACTGCTGTCGGGAGGCGTGCGGGACCCCTTTAGAGCCCTTGTATCACCACCGAAGCATCTGGGTGAGGATGCAAGCATGCAGAGTGGTCTGAAATACTCAAACGGGTTCCTGTAAGGTCTTGGGCAAGCGCTTCTAGTGAGCAGGCCACCTACCGGCCTTGCTGCGCTGTGTCTACAAACGCGCGCTTTTGTCTACAAT
>BDDA01001216.1:0-28543 GCA_001662385.1 Chlamydomonas asymmetrica | reverse complement strand
ATCGCCCTCACCTGGACCGCCCGCCGTTCCCAGCCCCCCATCGCCCTCTCCTGGACCGCCCGCCGTTCCCAGCCCTCCATCGCCCCCAGCTTCCAGCCCACCACCGACTCCAGCACTGCCCCCACCTGCTTCCAGTCAACCTAGCGCTCCCTCCCCCGCCCCTTGGCCGCACCTCAGCCCGCAACCACCATCGCCCAGCCCCCTGCCGCCTCCGTCGCCCAGCCCTCCACCGCCCCCCATGGGTGTGTTTGCACTCAGCGGGGCATACCTCGCCAGCACCACCGCCACCGCTGCAGCAAGTGAGGCTGGCATGACTTGCTCAGTTGCCTGCTGAACTGCTCTTGTGGCGGTGTAGTGGTGCATAGCGAATGTGCGTGTCGTTTGATTAAACACTGGTGGTCAATTGAGCCAAGCATTGTGTCATGCACCTGACGCTGCTGCACTCACTGGCCCGGATCCCCAGCAGTCAATCACGAACTCAATATCACAACCTGCTTCTGCCGGCTGCGTCGCCTGGCGTTGTGCCATCCTTTCTTTTTCTGCACGCGTAGCACTGTACGTCTTCCAAAACGTCACCATTACCAACCCGCAATACAACGACGACGCCTACCTCCTCAGCACCGTGCAAGCCGCTGCTGCCGGCGCCATCTCCACGTCAGCCAGCCTCGTCAACCACCGCCCGACGATCAATGTAGGCCCCGTGGTGGTCGCCGGCCCCGCGGGGATGTGTGACCCGGCTAGTGCCAAATTAGGCGAGCTGCGGGCAGCGCTTGCGGTACAGATGGCGGCTGGGGGTTACACCGCGTCGGTGGCGTGCGTGGCGCTGGGCGCGGATGCGTCCGCACGGCGGCTTCTGCAGGTGTGTGTCGTGGGTGGGTGGGTGGGTGGGTGGGCTGATGGTTAGACCCGTTGACTTGCATTCTGCAAGTCCGGTACATGTGGTACTCCATGTGGTACTCCATGTGGTACTCCATGTGGTACTCCATGTGGTTTCTAGCATATGGTGTCTAATCATTTCGGGCTGATCAGGATGATTAAGTTTCTGGCTCAAAAGAGCCTGTGGTTGATGGACTTGAAACGGTACCAAACGGTGACCGTCCCTGCACAGCAGCATGACCTGCTGAGGTGGTGCCTCGCAAATCCCATGCCGCGTGTCACATATGCCATGACCGGCATTGCGCTCATGCGAGGCATGTGCTTCCTGTTGGTGTCGGCCCGTACCGCAGGCGTGCGCCCAGCCAACCGCCGAACTGCGCTTGACGCTCGCCATCGGGGACGCATCAGCGGTCAGCGTGGCGCAGGCGCAGGAGCAGACGCAGGGCGCGCTGCAGGCCTGGGCCACGGGCGCGGCTGGCAGTGTGACGGCGTGCTCTGGCCTTGATCCCTTACAAAGCAACGTGCAGGTGCGCAAAGCACACCCAACAAGCACACATTACACGCCAGTGGTGTGGCACACAGTGCGGCTGCACACTTGAGCGACGGATGCATGAATCAGCAAGCTGACCCAGAGGCCTGCACAGTGTGGCAATTGCATGCGGTCACATTTGGTATTCCCCATGCGTGGCAGCAACCAACAGCCTCTGCTCTCTGGGCAATGGGTGAAAGGACTGGGCGAACGGTGGGTGTTCAAGCTTATGCATGAGCAGTTTTCCTCATGCATACTGCCCTGACCTACCCATCATCCCCGTACCATACCCGCAGGTGCAAGTGCAGTACGCTATGAGCCTCAGTGCTGCAGGGCTGGCGCTGCCGGAGATGGCAGCGTGTGGCACCGCCGCGGGCTCTCCAGCGCGCACGGTGCTGTTGGGCTATCCCGTGGGGTGCATGATCGTCCTTCCCCCGCCCCCGCCCAGCCCTTACCCCCCGCCCCCACCCGTACCGCCTCCCCCGGTGCGTGGTACTGAAGTGCATTGTACCGCATGCTACCGCCTATCCATATGACAGTACATAACGCATGTGAATGCAAGGTAACGGTGCCACCTATCCATGTGACGTTACACTGCAATGCAAGGCGCCGCGTTGTACCTGCAGTACGGCAGTACGCCGCAGTGCAAGATATCACCCGGCGTACAAGATCCCACATCGTGCAGGCTGCATAATCGGTGCTACCCTGCATTGTGAAGGGATAGGCATGTGGCTGCGCATGTGTGTGCCCTACCTCGCCTCAACCCACATACCGCCGCACCCCTGGCAACGGGTTGTCTCGTGTGCTTTTAGTTTGTTTGTTGTGCGATGCTGCTGCACTTCCTGCCACCAGGTGGTAGTGCCCGCACCGACACCGGCGCAGGCGGCCACCCAGGCGGCCGTCACCACGGTCGCGGCTGTATCGGTGGCGGTAGGCACCACGGGGGCCATCGTTGGCTCAGTGGCGTCCTCAGCAGCCGCGTCCGCTGCCGCCGCTGCAGCAGCAGGTGCGTAGTGCATGGATTAACTTGGACCAAGCTTTGGGTGAAAGTACAGCCAGGGCTGGCCAGGGTCTTTTAAGCCGCTCCTGCGGCCTTGGCTAATTGGCAATCAATCGCGTGTTGGTCCCGCTTGTCGCAATTTGGCGGCTTCCTGCTCACCTCCTGGCTGCACAACATGAATCAGTGACACTAACACGGCAGACAAAGTAATAGTATGATTTACCAGCAGTCACAGAGACAGAGATAGGAGCAGTAAGGCTGCAGGTTGGCCTGGTGGATGGTGGTTGCATGGTTGCTTCCAACAGCCCCCGCGGATCCTACCGCGTACGCCGTCGTCGTCACGATGATGCACAGTTGCGCAGGTGTTATGTGCTTGCTAGTGGGCCGCGACTGTTGCTTGACTGTGTTTGTTGGGCTGCGCGCCCGCGTGGCTATCGGTGTGTTGTGTGCAGGGGCAGCTGCAGGCGCGGCAGGCGGTGCCGCGGGTGGTGCCGCCGGGGGAGCAGCAGGCGGCGCCGGCGGCGGTGCTGGCGGCGGTGCTGGCGGTGGGGCAGGAGGCGGCGGCGGTGCCGGCGCCGGCGCCGGCCATGCCGCTGGCACCGGCGGCCAAATGGGCTCTGGCGGCCCGCGTGGCACCGCGCAGTTTGGCAGCCGCACCATGCGTGACTCGCTTCGCCGATCCATTGTACGCGTGCGCTCCATCAACGCCTACGGCTACGATTCCTCCTCGAGCTTCAATTTCCGCAGTGGCAGCTTCGCCATGCGGGGCCCGGGAGCCACCACCACCGTTCTCGACGGCGGCGGCGGCGGCGTGCTCCAAACGAGCGGCAGCTTTGCGATGAGCCGCGGCGGCAGCGCCGGCGTCGGCACGGGGGGCGGTGGTGCGGCAGTGGCCGAGGGCACGCTGCCAGAGGCTGTGGACGCCGCCGCGATGGTGGCGTCCCGCGGAGGCAGCGTGGATTCGCTGGCGCTGCCCCGGGCCGCACCGGGCATGCAGGGCGGCGGCATCGGCTCCGAAACCACCCTGGAGACCGGCTCCGAACTTGGTTCCGCAGCCGGCAAGGGTGGTCTCGGAGCGACTGAGGTGGGCGAGGCGGCTGCGGCAGATGCGACGGAGGCAAGCGCAGGCAGGGGACTGGCGGGGGCGGCGGCGGCGGCAGCCGCGCGTGCGCCGGGGGCGGCGGTGCTGCCGGTGCAACAGGCGTGGCGCCGTGCCGGCAAGAAGACGACATCATCGACGAGCATGCTGATGATGATGCTGCACAGGTGGGTGCATGCTGGGGCGCATGTGTGCATGTCGCATGCAAACCACACAAGTGATCGCAAGTGTTGAGTGCCGTTTCTGCACTCAAGTAATGCACATGTACCCTGGCCTCCTCATCACAGCCGCATGATTGCATGATTGCATGATTGCATGAGCTGCTGTGACCGATGCCCCAAAATCAAGCACATGATTGCACAGTCACACACTACTTGTTTGGCTCAAACGCAGTGTTCAGCAAGTCTGCGCACCTGAACGGCCTCCATGTGCACACACATGCAGCTTCCGGCAGCAGAACACCCGGATCACTCATGTCGTCTCATGTCACGTCTCTGTTTGCTGGTGCAGCTTCCAGCAGTTTGCGCTGGCAGGGTCCATGGCGGTCGACATGTCAGCGGAGTATCAGACACTGGCGGGCTCCCTGGGATGGACCCTCTTCCAGGTGCGTAAACAAGGGGATTGTGGATGTTAAGAGTGCTGTGGTGTGCCTCGCTTGCTTGAGTCCCACCTGCTGATGCTCTATCGCACAGCCGGACCTGCATTTACATGCCTAATGGGTGCACGATTGCGCTCGAGCATTCTTGCACGAGTCCTCCCTTGCAATTCATGCACCGTACGTCATGATGTGGTGTACAGGTCGATCTGGGGATCTCGTCCCTCATCCCGATCAACATCACGCTGCCACCCGGCATGAGCATCGCCAACCCCATCGCCCTCATCCAAGTCCCCATGAACAACGTCACTGCAGCCACCCGCCAGCAGATTGTATGGGTCAGCATGGTCAACAGGTGAGGGGTCCGGGGGGGGCCACCTACCCCACCTTAGCCTTATTGCCCTAACGAGTTAGCCAAAACTGCACGTGGTTTGCGCGAGTTATTCAGTGGTTTGTGTTGGTTCTAGGTTTGGCGGTGAGACAGGAGACGCTTCACCTGGTAGACGGCTGTAGGGTACACCAGCATATGCAGTAAACTGTGAAAGTGCACACGAGCAGGGCAAGGCAAGCGTCAAAAGAATCAAGTTTGTACGTGTGCGTGTGCGTGTGTGTTCCGCCAGGATGGTGCTGGTGGGCCTGGCGCTGGTGGGAGTGGTGGTGGGCCAGGCGGCGTGCGTGGGTGTGCTGGCGCTGCTGCGCCGCACGAAGCGCTGGGCGGAGCTGTCCATGTCGCCGTTCATGGCTCCGCCGCGCCTCATCCTCATGGTGGCGGGACTCACAGTCATGCCCAGCGCAGAAGCTGCAGGCGAGTGCTGCATGCGTCACACACTACTCAGTCCTCACCTTGCATGTTGATTGTTGTTGGTTACACTCCGCCAGCCAGCCAGAGGCCCGGTACGCCGCCACATGCATCAACGTATGTAATTGTGTGGGTTGTTGTTGCGGCGGCGGTGGTGGTAATTGCATGAGGCCCGGCCACTGCGGGGCTTGCGGCCGCCGCCGCCGCCGCCGCAACACCAGCCGCAGCGCCAGCAGGTACTGTGCACTTGTGCAGTGTTGTCCGCTGCGCATCAATACAACCGAAGACTTTGTGCATTATTCCACCCTGCACATCGCACAAGGTTGCAACTCATCAGTGTCGATGTGCAAATTCACATCCAGATTCAATCTTTGGAGAAACCAACTGCCGGTACCCGATTCAGTACTGCATGGCACGGCCGCGCACGATCGCCGACACGATTAGTCTGCCAGCAGCTGTGCCTAACAATCACCGCAAAGCCGCATCCCATGGTCTTTCTGCATTCTTCGTGCACATTCATCGTGCATTTTGATCATGTCCGCAGGCCAGCTGCTGGGTGCCGGCGGGTACCCGGCATCGTACATCCTGGGGGCCGTGTGCATCGTATGGGCCGCCGGGTACGCCTCCTTGATAACCATCATGATGCTGATGATCGGCCGCGACGCCCAAGAGCTCGGCCTCTACTACGGCTTGTACGAAAGCGATGCCGCGGAGGCGGCCGCTTTTGCGGAAGCCGAGCGGGAGCTGACCCTGCTAGAGGAGGAGCAACGGGCGGCGGTGGCAGCGCGGACTATTGCAGACGCGGATGGCGATGCTGGCGGTGCCGGCGGCGGCGGTGATGGGGCAGGCGGCAGCCAAGTGGCGGCCGACACGAGGGCGGCAGTAGCAGAGGCCTTAGAGCGTAGTGAGGGCGAGGCTGCAGGTGCAGGTGAAGAAGGTGACGCTGATGATGACGACCCATATGCGGCGCTGTCATCGGCCGCCGCTGCCGGGGCGGGCCATGAACACGATTCCAACGGGCGTGACGGTGTCGACACGCCCGGGCAGCAGGCTGTGCGCGCCCCGGGCAGCCGCTCCTCGATCCGATCTAGCCCGTCATCCGGCGCCAGCTTCGCGTCGCGTGGCGTTGACGCTGCACCGCAGCATGACGACTCCGCGCGATCTGGTCCGCTAGTTGGTCAGAGCTCTGTCGTGGCGGCACTGGACGGCCGCAGCAGCAATGGCAGCAACGGCAGCGGTCGTAGCAGCAGCACCAGCGTGGCCCTTGCCGTCGGCCCGGGGCCGGCAACGCTGGTTGTGCGCAAGACCTCGCGGCTTGCGATCACCTCCCTCCTTGCTGGTGAATCCCCGCAGCAGTGCTACGCACAACCGGTGACCAAGCCCGGTAAGCCCGGCGACACTAGCGGTGAAAACGGCAGCAGCGGCGATGCTGCCGCCGGCGGTGCTGCCATGGATCCTCCCGCCACTGGCAACGCCGGCATCGTCAACGGGCCTTCGTCCTCGCAGCGGCGCCTGATGGGGAAGACGAGCAGCAACCATGATATGATGGAACAGCGGCAGCAGCGGCTGGGCTCCGGGAAAAGCCTGGGGGACGACGCTGCTGGTCTCGGAGCTAGCGTAATTGCCACCACAGGCGACGGCGACGCTCCGTCCCGGTCGCCCTCGTCCCGCTCACGCATCCGTTTTTTGCCTGGCCCGACCTCCCCTGTCTCGGAAGGCGCCGAGGATGGCAGCAAAAGAGCCGCTGCCCGTGCTGCCCTAGATGAATCTGACTCACGACGCAGCTGCAGGCGCAGCCGTGATGGAAGCGATAGCGAGGGCGGCGGCTCGAACCGTGGCGACAGCTACGGTGCTGCCAGCAGCGGTGAGGAGGGTGAGCACGACGACGAGCTCCGAGCCGACGACATGGCCGGCCGCTCAGAGACCACCAGCGCTACAAGCATGGGTAGTGGCCCTGGCAACCCTGCGCGTGGCGAAGGTGATGATGGCGATGAGGCTGGTGTTGCGGCGGCATCTCCGCCTCCTTTGGGCCGGCGCATGGTACAAGTCGCGCCTGGTGTGGAGGGCAGCGATGTACTGACTGTATTGCCTATGGAGGTGAGGTGGGGCGGCGGGCAGCATTCAGCGGGAGCCGTGTTGTGGCGTCTCCGCTGCTGTGGGGGGGAAGGGTGATGGCGCGTTAAAACCTGCGCTTGCTTTCATGGTACGCCTGGCCGCTGAGCAACAATTTTTGCATGTTGTGAATACGGTATTGTTGGAGTGGCCTGCACATGCAGCTGGGCTGTTTTGAGGCCAGCTGCTGAGTTATGCTGCTGAGTTAACTGCTGGGCTCAAAACAAGAAGTCGGCCAGGCGCATCTGGCAACAGGCTGAAAGAAAGGCGTCACGCAACTCGATCAGCCTGCTGCATGCCCCATACGCTCAATGCTCCTGCCTTGCTGCTGCCGCCTTGCTTCTGCCGCCTTGCTGCTTCCCTCTGCTCCCGCCAGCCGCTGCCCGCACGCCTCGCGCTGCTGTTCGACATCTTCGGGCGGCTGCAATGGCAACCTGACGACAGCAGCGACGAGGACGCACCCGCCAAACCCGATCCCAACGCAAATGACAATGCCAGCATCGCCAAGGGACCCGATGGCCTCCTCGAGCCTGCAACCGCCGACGAACGCCCGCACCCGCATGAGCACGGCACGGCGCGGCACGGCTTCAAGAGCGGCTGCGGCCGGGGCCGGCTCGTGCGGCGGCCGCGCGGGCCGGACGCGCCGACGCATGCGGAGGAGCCCGAATACCTCCATGAGGCGCTGAACGAGGATCAAGTGGAGCCGCAACGCACGCAGAGCTTCCTACACACCGGACTCCTGGGCTTCCACGCCGTCTACCACATCCTGCGCCACCGCAGGCCCTTGCCGCCGCCGCCGCCGGCCGGCTCCGAAACCGACCCGGCCGGCAAGGAAAGCAGCGCAGCAAAGGCTGGCAGCGACGCAGCAGAGCTCGACCTGGCCTGGCACGCCGAGCAATCGCAAGGCTCGTGCCGTACGGAGGCCAGCAGCGGCCCTAGTCAGTCGATACTGCTGCCGGGCTCACCGACGCCGGCGACAGGCTCCGAAACCGCCCGCCGACATAGCGGTGGTTTCGGAGTGCTCGGCAGCCGTCGGCTCCGGAACCGCAAGAGCGGGGACGGGAGCCGCAGCCGCAGCAGCCACGATGCTGGTACCGCTTCCGAAGGTGTGCCTCGGCCCACATCGTGTCATTTGGATGCGAATGACGCCAGCGCTGTGATAGGCAGGGGTGACCGAGCGGCTGTGGACCCGAGCGATGTGGAGCATGGCAGCAATGACAGCGGCGCGCACGTTGCATCGTCTGCCACGCCAGCAGGTGCTGCTGGAAACGTCATCAAGGGGCGATCCGGAGGAGCAGGGCGCTTGCGGCGGGTCAGTATCAGTGTCGAGGACGCACCACGGGACGGTAGGGACGGCGGCGGCGGTGCGAGCGCCGGCGAACGCCCGCAGTCAGCGCTGCGACTCAGCGCCAGTGGCGCGCGTGCCGCTGCCGGCGATGCCCCGGCGGATGATGCGTTGGACCGCGCCAACCGCGATTCAGGCGGTGCAGCGGGCAGCGGGCATGATGCGGTGGGCACGAAGGCTGCACGGAACCTGCTCTCCGCCGCGCGTGAGGCCCAGCTCCGGGCGCTGCTGGTTCGTGATGCGGAGGACGGCCCTGCTCCCGCCCCGGCCATCGCCCGTAGAGGGTCGGTCACGTCAGTGGGCACCCGAGCGATGTCGATGCTGTCCAATCTGGGCGCTGTGCCGCGGTCCCGCTCGTTGTCTCCCGCACTCCTCACGCCGTCGCGATCTGGGTCACAGCGCATCACCCTGGGGGCTGGCAGCGGCCCTGCTACAGCTGCTACAGCTGGCGTGGCTGCAGGCCCTGAGCTGGATGGTGGGCCAAGCCCGCAAGTCGCCAGGGGGCTGGTGCACGGCGGGGGCGGCAGCGGGCCGTTATTCGGCGGCCCCGGCCCACAACAGCGCCAGCAGCGCTCAGCGCAGCAGCAGGCCGTGATTGGGACCGCTAACAGCCGCAGGAACGCCCTTGTCGCCAACTCCGCCAGCCTTCCTGCCGGCTTGTCTCACTCGCAGTCGTTGGCGCCTCGATCCCGCCTTGGCACCGCTAGTAGCGCGCCCAACACTGCTGCCGCGCCCACCATCCCGTGGCCGCGTGTGAACGTGCGCCAAGCGTTTGGCGACGATCTGCAAGAGCCAGCCAGCAATGCAGCCGCACCAGGGATTCGGCCGCAGTCGCCGTTTTCGAAACGCTCTCCAATGGCTGAGGAAGGACCAACGGAGGGGTCCCAACACACGGCACACGGTGGCGGGAATCGCCATGGGGCGGCGCCTCCTGGGGGGGACTTGGACGCCTGGGACGAAGAGCGGGGCAGCAACGGCAGCAGCGAGGGTAACCGCCGCACCAGCGCCCGCGCCAACGAGGGCAGCCCAGACAAGAACGCCCACGTGGACAATGCCGTTGTGCAGAGAGCGGAGGGCGATGGCCCGCAGCAAGGCAGCGGTGGCGACCGGCCCCGCTCCCTGCGCCGCAACCAAACAGAGCGACCCTCGTCCGCCACCACCAAGAACCGCTCCGGCCTGACCAATGGCTCCGGTAGCTTCGCCATGCGCGCTGCGGCCGGCGAGCCTGTTGATGCGGCGGCGTCCATCGCGCAGTCCAGCCGTGGTGGGGGTGCCACCGGCGGTGCCGGCTCGGCGCGGGATATGCTGGACCACGAAACAGCGATGGAGGAGGCGATCGCGCGCGTAAAGCGCGGGCCCCATGGCGACGCCTTGACGCTGATGCGGGTTCGCAGTGTCGGCGCTGCTCCCGGCAGCACGCCCGCCGCGCGCGCCTCGCCGCCGGCTGCGGCGGGCGGGAGCGTGCCCGGCGCGGGATCGGCGATGCTCGCGCTAGCGTCGTTCCGGGCGCTGCATGGCGGCGGCAAGCTGCAGCGCGTCGGCAGTAGCGGCGGCGGCAGGTCGATGTCGGCGGCGGCCGCGGCGGTGCTGGCGGCAGGCAGCTTCACGCGCCGGGGCAGCGCGACCGCAGGCCGCGGCGGCTCGACGCGCCTGCTCGAGAACGGCAGCCGGCGCTTGGGCAGCAGCGCGCAGCTGGGCAGCAGCCCCAGCGGCCGCTTCGGCGACGGTCCGCTCCGCAAGCACTCAAGCAGCAACCTTGGGCCGGATGCTGTTAGCGAAGACGACAACGATGCGCGTAGCTCGCTACCCCCGGGCGGGGAAGGCGAGGAAGGCGAGGAAGGTGAGGGGAGCGAGGAGGAAGAGGAGGAGGAGAAGCTTCCCAAGGTGGATTGGTACGACACAAAATCGACGCTGGCGTACCAGCTGACGGAGCGTGTGGGGGTGTTGTACGAGGAGGTGGCGGGGAACGCCACCGTGAGGCTGCTGGTGGAGCCCATTCGCGGCTGGTCGGAGCTGGTCATGGGCCTGAGTGTGGGCCTGCAGCGAGGTGAGGGACTTCGCTTGCAGAAGAGGATTTATGATGATGATGATGATGATTTTACAGTCAGCTAGCACAAGGCCAAGGACTGCCCTCAGAGAGGGGGAACCAACACGCATCAGGACAAACAACAAGCACGGACGGCCACAACAAGCATTAAGCACAGTTGGATCTCAAATGCCACACTTTGGACACGAATTTATGATAGCGGACAGCCAGACCGCAACAAGATTATGGTTGCAAAACTTGTCGTGGTTTACGTTTATGGCAGCTGCATGTCATGTTTCGTTTTTGTGTTGCCCGTGCCCGTGTGCCCATGTGTGCGCGTAGGCCTGGGCGTAGCCCCCGGCAGCCGTGATGCCATCATCCTGCACTGCATCACGCTCACCGCCAAGATGGCCTCCCTGGTGCACCTCGTGCTCACGACGCCGTACCGCGACCCCTGGGTGAGTGGCAGTACAAGGTGTACAGGTGTACAACAGTACTGCAGTACGGCGATCTACGCAGGCTGCATGCAGTTGTTGCTGTGCATCATTGTAAGCAACGCGTTTCATTACCAAGACAGATTGGTGCAGCAGACGATCTATCCTGTGTTGTGGCCACTTGTGGGCGAGAGGCACAGGTGATTCAATTCCTTGCAGGATGTGGTCAGCAGGACCACACGACAGTGGGAGAACTGAACTGATGCATGTGTGTGGTGCATGTATGTATGCATGTATGTGCCGGCTGTACTGCACAGGCCAACCGCTTGTTTGTGATAGCCAGCGGGCTGGAGACGACCATGATCTGCATCGTGGTGGTGTCGCAGTTCACCGTCAGGCCAGCGCTACAGGTGCGGGGGTGCAGCGGTGTCGATGGTCACGCTACGCTCGTGCACCGTCCCTTCCTATCCTGCGTCTTTCCCCTGCTGCTGCCGGCTGCTCTCCCCTGCATTTTCTCGCCGCTGCCACGCTGCCGCGTCCATACTCCAGTCGGTGCCCCATCCCTGCCGTATCCTGCTGTCGGGCTGTGGGCTTCTTCTCTTGCGCTGCAATGTTGCATGCTGGGTATCATGCTGCGTGCATGCCCTGCCCTGGTTTTGACAATCACCTTTGTGCTCGTGTGGCGCCTTGCCACCCCTCCCTGCTGTTGCAACGCAGTCGGGCATGTTCTGGTGCAACGTGATGGCCGTGGCGCTGCCGATGGTCCAAAACATGCTCTCGCTCTTCCTAGCGCTCTACGTGCTCTCCAAACTGGGATACTATCGCTGGCTCGAAAAGAAGGCCATTCGTAAGCTCGAGGCTGCAGCACTCAAGGAGGAGTCGTTGTTGAAACAGGCGCAGCATGAGGCGGAGGTGGAGGCGGAGGGGAAAAGCGCGGCGGCGGCGGGGAAAGCGCAGGGGAAAGCGGCCGGCAGCAGGGGAAAGCTGCAGGAGGAGGCGGAGGCTCCCTGGGCGGCGAGCAGGGCTCGGCAGGCAGCAGAGGCCGAGGCGGCAGCAGCAGCTAGCAAGCAGGTGCGAGCGGTACAAACTTGGAAAAGTGCAATAGTTGCGACACACTCCTGATCTGACTAAAGTCACAGTGCATACCCGTACAACACTAAGTACCGCTAGGTCATCAGGTGGGTGCTGTATTTGCCACTTTCAGCGCATTCAGCGGTCAGGCCTTGCCTGTCTGCTGGCTGTCGCGCCAGCATCGCGGCCGGCACTGCTTGGTGGGACGCGCGTGTGATCATGTGGCAGCGAAAACCCTGCTTGCTAACGTCACGTTGCATTGCATTGACTCAAGATCGCTCCTGCTGGCAGGTATTACAACGACATAGTGACGGCGGTTCAGCAAACGGTCGCGTCCTGCTGCTGCAGATCCAGTCTGATTTAATTGCTGTCTATGCTGCTGACCCCGCCCCCCCCCCAGCATTGAGTCTGATTGGATTGCTGCTCATACTCCCGCACCCCCTCCCCAGCAGGTCCCCTGGTGGGCCCCATGGCGCCGTGGCGGTGCTGCCAGCACAACGGGCGTAGACGGCGGCATCGGCTCCGAAACCAATCCCGAGCGGCGCTGGCGACGCACGCCTGACATCGCGAGCGCCAGCGCAGGTGCAGGCGCGCCTGCCAGCAGCGCTGCAAGCGCCGGCCGCACCGGCAGCAGTACACGCCTGCGCTTCGAGGCTCGGGAGGTCACGGTCGGCGTAAACCCTGTGCTTGCAGCGATCGGCAGCAGCACGCTCGGGCAGCGTTCATGGCCTGCAGCCGTGTCGTCTGACCACGCCGGAGGTAGTGGTGGTGCAGGTGGTGGTGCTTATGTCACAGCGGACGTGTTGGCGGTGCAGCCTCGTCAGGGCAGCATACGACGCCTTGGCTGGGGCGAAGCGTCATCCAGCGCAGCCAGCCCCACTGCTGCTGCTGCTACTGCTGCTGACGGCGACCGCAGTAGCCGCCTGGCACGCCCAGCATCTGCCCGGTCTGCCGCCAATGTCGTGCCGCCCGCCGAAGTAGGCGCAGCGGCCGCAATGGCGGGCGCTAAGCGACCCACATCGCCGCCCGCTCTTCCCCCGAACACAGCGCCGGACCCGGGTCCATACACCTCCGGCTCTCCCAAGGAGACGTCCCCGCGAGACAATGCGATGTCTGACAGCCTCCCGTTACCCCTGCTACGTCCCCCGAGCGCAGGCAACCGCTTGACGCACGGGGCCGGTTTCGGTTCCGGCCGTGGTCTCGGTCTCGGCCTTGCTTCAGCGCCCTGGCAGAGCCCGGAGCTCAACGCCAGCGCTGCGGTGTCTGCGAGCGCTGAGATTGCTGACATTGCCGCAGCCGCAGCGCCAGCGCCGGCACAGGCGGAGTTGCAGCTTGTGGGAAGCCCGTCTGCGTCCCCTCTACGAGGCGCGAGTGGATCGCTGCGGCTGATGCCGTCAGAGCGGGCTCTGGTGGGTGGTGCGGCGGACGTGTATGCGTCGGCGGCGGAGGCGGCGGTAGCCAGCGTTCGCGGCCTGGGTGCTGTGTCGCGCCTGCCGACGCGTCAGGCGACAATGACAAACCGCGGTGGCCGGCCTGCGGCTCAGGACGCTGACATGGACTCAGGAATGCAGTCTCAGGCTGCTCAGCAGGTGGGCAGTGGCGGGCAGCTGCCGACCAGCCGCGCTGACAGCAGTACATCCCGTACCAACCTGGCTAAAGAGAGGCTGCTGGACGCGGCGGCGGGGAGCAGCAGCGCCGGCGATGTGGTCGCCGCTGCCGGCAGCGGCAGCACTGCAGCGGCAGCGGATCGCCCGGGCGCCACTACGGATCGCCTCCGAAGCATTTTCGCGCAGTCCATGTCAAGGTCATTGCGCTCGCGGTCGGTTACGCTGCCAAGCACGCAGGCGCCCTCAGCACGGCTGGTGCTGCCGGCGCAGCAGCCACTGCAGCAATCGCAACAGCAGCAGCAGGACAAGGGGCCGAGCCAGGGGCAGCAGGGCCTGGGGCAGCTACCGCCGCCGGACTCGTTCTGGCGCATTCCCGCGGTGGCGGGCGTGGGCACGTACACTGGCTCGTTCTCAATGCAGGTGAGTGTGGCGTCCAGGAGCTGGTGTTTCATGTTATGTTATGTTATGTTACATCAGGAGCGTGTCGGCCAAACGGCCCATGCTCCCCCCAGATGGGGACCAGCAGAAGAGGTGAAAAACAAACTGGTGTATAATGTTGTTGATTACACTCGGCGGGCTGGCCAGAGGCCCAAGGCCGCCCTCGAGAGGGTTTCAGAGAAGGCACGTATGCACGAGAGAGATCGGAGGGGGAGGGGAGGGTAGGTGGCAGGCAGGGTCAAGCAATGATGGGGACAGACTGCCGTTTAATACCGTGTCTCTTGTCACGTCAGGCGGTGCCCGCACACACGTTTTGTGCGATTGCATGGTCGTTGTCGCTGGTTGTGGCCCTGCTCACTTTGTTGAAAATGAGTGAAAACACCGTTTGCCTTGACAGTAGGCCTAGTGCACAGTACCGGTATGGAGCCCCGTGCTAATCCTGGTCCCACCTCTCTCATGTGATGCAGGGCCAGGCACCGCTGCCCCTGCACACGGCACTGCCCGGGGACAGAGGCAGCGATTCAGCCAGCGTGTCTCCCCATCCCCTGCTTTCACCCACTGCCAGCACGGCCGCACCCCATAGCGTGAACAGCCCGCAGGCGCCGCTGGGATCCGCAGCGGCAGCAGCAGCGCTGCCGGCCCATATCAACGCGCCACGCTTCACGCCGCCTGCGCTTTCCGCATGGCCCTCCTTTGCACCTCAACCGCCCGGCGGTGCACCAGACGCCGCAGCACCCCACCCACAGCACCACCTTGACGCCCATTTTGGCACCTTAACCACATCCCGATCTGGGTCAAGATCTGGGTCTGGGCCGCAGCTGGCGTTCCAGCGATTGTCTTTGGAGCAGCAGCAGCAGCAGCAACCCACACCCCTAGCATTGGATTCAGCAGCAGCGTGCCAGGATCAGCTTCAGCAGGAGAGGTCGTCATTGTCGCCGATGTGGGTCACACCACCGCCGCACCCCCACCCAGTACCCCCACCGCCAGCTGCGGTACGCTCGCCGCACGTGCTGCACCACGCAGCTACCTCCACTGCTACCCGCCACGCCGCCAGCCTCCCCCTTCTGACATACATGGAGGGGAACAGCATCGGCAGGGGCGCACGGCCGGGATCCCCAGGCTTGATGCCGCCATCTCCGCCGCCGCCGCCTCAGTCTCAATCGCTGCCGACCTCAGGCGGTGTATGGGCCGGTTTCGGAGCGGGGGCCGGACCTGGGCGGCAGCTGCGCCTGAACTCAAACCCCATATTCGAGCCGAACGCCCAACAGGGCGGCCGCACCGGCGGCCTTCACGGCATCACATCGCCATCGGCCTCACCAGACGTCTCAATCTCCGGCTTAGCGCCGTCGCCGCTGGAGCATCCACACCGCTCCCAGACGCTCTCCTTGGGATTCCTGCCAAGCAGAGGCGGTTCTGGAGCCGGCACTGCTGCTGCCGGCGCTGGTTCACGTGCAGGGACGTCGTCTGGACAGATGCCGCCGCTTGATGGTGCTGCGCCTTCCGGGTCAGGAGGCCGGAACACGGGTCCGGTGGGGCACATGGGTCACGCCATGCGCGACCACAACGCGATGCTGGCAGCCCTCCAGGCGTCCAAGCTGCGCTTCGGCAGCATGCCGCGCCGCGAGACCGACCCCGAAACCAGCCTGCATGGCTACCACGGCGGAGACGGCTCCGGAACCACCGAAACCGGCAGTAGCAGATCGCATCGCCGCTCCAGTTACTCATTCGGCATGCAAACGCCCGGGACGACGACTGAGGGCATGCGGACGGACGGCGTCACAGCGGGCGGTATGGCTGATGTCGTGACCGCCGGAGGCGAAGGGGAGGCGAGCGCCGGCGGCGTGTACCCGCACCCGCCTGGTGGCGGCAGCGCGTTGGCCACAGCGGTTGCTCAGCGGGCGGCGTCGGCAGGCAGACGGGTGCGACGCGCCAGCCTGCTGGGACCGATGCGGGAATCCACGGCGCAGCTGGACGATAACTGACAAGCCTGAAAGAAATGGACTGGCGTGGGACGGGCTGTGTGCAGGTGCAGTGCGCGTGTGAGATGACATTTCATATTTGTGCCTGTGTCTGTCGTGCACGCGTCAACGCGTACATGCTTGATCGGGCAGCAAATTGCGTTTTAGCGGCAACCACGGGCGTTAACGGGTGGGATTGCTGATACTGTTGCAATTCAGCGGCAGGACGTCTGCACATGCCGGTAGCCAGCAACTTCCGCTTCGCAAGGCATGTAATGAAACCCACCGCCGCCTGTGCAGAAACATATGGCTTACTTCCCATTCTGGTCGTTTTAGTGCTTTTCCTGCCAAACCGTTCACTACACGTGCCACTACCGTAGCAATGCACCCATAGTACTGAGTTGCACTGCATGGCCGGTTGCACTCCTTGGCTTTGGTACTGCGACAAGTTCTTGCCTGGTCATTTGCTAAAGTGCTGGAGGACAATGTGAGCTTGGCCAGGATCTCAGGATGACATCCGACGTGGGCGTTGCGTTGTGCGCCATTTTACCAGACTCGGCAACTTCACATCCTAACTTATGCCAAGGCTGATTGCAAGTGCGACAGGCACACTGTCAGGCGTTTCCATCTCCCTATCTGCTTATGCTTTGTGCGTGCAGTGCAAGGGCATCTACTGCGCTCCTGTCCACTGATTAATTTGATTTGCTCGTGCGTCGCAGGCGCCGCGTTGCGGCGCGTACGGCGAGCGAAACACGTGCGCTTATTCAGCCTACCGCACCTGCGCACCTTGCTGACGCCTGCTTTACCAGCACTTCTCACCTTGGCGGCTCCTGTGGGGGCTGTTAGCTTGTTGGTGTGGTCGTATCCTTGCTCAAGCGTGTGCGTATGTCAGGAGACGGCATTGCACGAATACACCGGGCAAGGTTTGGGGCATGGGTTTGATACCTCTGGTGACGCAATAATGGTAACCTGAGTTGTGCTGGATCTGGGTCGCACATGCTATGATACTGTATACCACCGTACTGCCGTTCTGCCTTTCTGTTGGCGAATTCTGGCGACGGGGACGTACCGCGGCTGTGTCCCCATTAGACGTTGAACGGCAGCAGTATTTGATTTGCTGTCTGCACTAAACACCGTAAGCTTCCCGCGCCTGCACGTTTCCAATGACATGGCCTCCCACATGGCCCCCTAAACCCATCCTCTCCTTCCATGGCCCGTGCCCTTCCACCCGCCTTGCGCCTGCACTCCAGCTTGGATTTGCAGATAAGCGAGGTGGCTGGTGTGGTGGTCATCCAGCGCAATGCACTGCTCAACAAGCTCTTGGTGGAAACCAAGAAGCCCTGTTACTGTCACAGCCGCTGGCAGGTCTACTTATGCCTGGGAGGTGAATAGGCGCACCTACAGCCACATACGGTCACCTGCTCTGGCTACGGTATAGCAGTACATGGGGCTGCCAGAGCTGTTGTTGAATGCTTTAACGTGGTAGTGGGTGGCTTTTTCAGCAAGGCGTGGCATGCTTCGGGGCTGCGGTGCCGGTAGTATCGCTGTGGATGCTGAGTGCTTATAATTTACTGACTGTACCGCATTGCTGCTGTACGCCTGGCAACGCTGGGACTTGACACAATATCGACACACGCTACTGCCTCACTCCATGCGCATGCAGCGGAAATACCGCCAGGACCATTTTTCGCTCATTCCTTTCACGTCCTGCTGCTGGCTTGCTGCCATTGCTACTGCCGCTGTTGCTGGTTGTGCTGAGTGACACGACAACTGCAGCACCTCTGTACCCTATGCAGCTGGTTGAGTCAATTGGCACCAACCATTAACATCCCTCCTCCTGCTTTGCTCCGTACTTAGCGTGTTGTCAAACCCATTCGGCAGGGATTGCCATGCCAGCTTTGCACATGCATCCGCGTCTGCTGAAGCGCCGCTGAAATAGGTTAACACACCTGGCGCTTGCAGCCCTTATGCCTGGGAGCATTGCAGTAAGTGCAGCAGCTTTCCATTGCAACGCGGTTCATGCTCAAAGCAGGTCGTCGACTCCTACACACCAGCACACCACCACAGCACAGTCTCCGCATCATCCTGCTGCAACGATGACGACGCTGGGGGGTGGTGGGTACCGCAGCCGCGTCAGCAGCGCAGCAGAGCGCCTTCCGCCGCACGTGACGCATTTTCAATGCGTCTGCTGGCAGGAGTTATTCAGCAGGGCGCTGGCTGCCACCCACACACATGGGCGGGTGACACCGTCCGGGTCAGGTTTGAAGTGTGGATTTTCAGGGAGAGAGAGAGATTACATCACCCGGACCAGTATAGCCAGAGGCTCAGACCGGGATATGGCATCGAGAGTTGGTGGATTGACCAGTGATTTGTAGTGAGGAAGCGTGCAGGCGGGCGCCCCCGGCACACCATCCACCACCTGCCGCGTTAAACCTCACCTCAGGGAGGGAGAGCACATCGCCCAACGTAGGATGGCTGTAGCCTCAGGTCCGCAACAGAGCAGAGGGGTAGCGCAGGACTGTGGCATCGCAGCAGAGGAATGTATGCAAGCATGCACATCAAGGTGGTCTGCGTGAGCAGGATGGCATGGCCTCATGCTTGGTCTTCAACGTTGCGGCGTGCACTGCGATCACACAGCGCATGTAACCTGCGTGGGGTTGGCACAGGTTTGCGTTGTGCCGCTCTCTGCCCGCAGCATGGCTCGCATCCTGTCGGGTGCTCCTGGCCTGTAAGAACGTCCTATCATTGTGCACCGCAGTCAGCCCCACAGCTTGCGGCGACGCCGCAGGCTTCCACCACGGCCTGTCCTGCACAAGCGGTGCGCGCTTGCGCGCCGCACGTGAGAACCGCAGCGCTGTGTAATCAAACTCCTAGAACGTGGACATATTTCAAATTGTCAAGGTTCACTGCCAGCACAATATGTATGCAGGCGTATTTCCAGGAAAGGTGCGGCCGTCCCGAAACCACTGGCTATCGCACATGCACTCTGGAAACTGCTCTGAAACGGGCTCCACTGTCCAGCCATATTTGTTGAAAAGGAAACTTAATCTCTTGTGTCGGTGCTTGACGCTTGCCAACCAATCTGTATGGCACACGCTGGTTAGCATGCGAGTGTCGTTCCGTTCTCTTGTCGTACGTGATCAACCATGCATGCACGACGCATACAAGTACTGAAACTTGCGCTTGAATAGCAGGCGTTTTGCGCTTTCAGCTGGTGGTCAACTCCCTTGGTGCACCTGGTGCATCTTCTTCAGCCTTCAACCTCCCTTCACGTGGGCTCGTCGATTTTTAGGTCCACCCTCGCACAAATTACGGCATGCGCGCCTGAATGAAAATGCAACGTTTCGTGGGGCTATGGACTTACCGGAGGCAAAATGCAGGCATATCAACCCTCTCCCGCAAGCAGAGCTGCCCATCGCTTGAAACGCAAGGCCCCACTTCAACGTTCCCAACTGAACAGATTCACAACTTCGCCAGTCATGGCCAAGCATATCGCCGTCCTCGGCTATGGACCCGGAATCTCTTCGGCAGTTTCCAGCCTGTTTGCCTCAAAGGGTTTCAAGGTGGCGCTGGTGTCACGAACCCAAGCGAAGCTTGACAAAGCTGCTGCAGGTAGGTGACAGTCCAGTAACAACCACCAAACAGCTGGGGGCGCGTCAACTCTAAAGAGCTTGAATGTTAAGCAACAACCTGTACAACCTGCACCTGGCTCTAGCACTGCCAGAGCAGTTGCCTGCCTGCATGTTTCCCTAGCATGGTACCTGCCGCCTGCTGCGGGCTGCACCAGCAAGCAAGCGAGCAAGACAAGCAGCAACCGGTCCTCACGCAAGCATACGGATCAACCATAGAATCCGACGTCCCTCTTTCATGCCAGGTACTTGCTGCTAAACTTTGGCCCTCCGCTCGGTTTCTCGCTGTTGCTTGGCGCAGACCTTCAAGCACAATACCCAGACATCCAAGCTGCCGGCTTTGCGGCGGACCTCAGCAGCCCTGCTGACGTCAAGGCAGTCCTTGGCAAGGCAGCAGAAAAGCTGGGACCAGTCACAGTCGTGTTTTTCAACCCACCCTCCCAGGTTTGGGGTCCATTCGACACGTTGGACCTGAAGGCAACTGAAGAGGACTTCACACGAAACGTTGTGGGTGAGTATTGCACTTGATACAAGCGACATGCGTTGCCACTTCAACTATTGAAAGTTCAAGCATATTCTGCGTATGCATGCACATGCGCTACGTCACACAACGTTCCCCAGTTCCTTGCGATACCGTTGGCACGACCACGCAAGGGTTTGGCAAGCTTTGCGTCAAGCACAGCACGTTATAACGACAGCACACGTCGCCATGCACGCAAGCACCCCACAGAGACAGGCTGACAGCGCATGTCTGCTACATGCACATACATACGCCACGGACACACCACAATGTGAGTGCGCACATTATACAGATGCGCTCATGCACGTGACGTTGGTGTCTGCAACCTGTCATCCCAATTGAACACACATACTGGGTTTGGGTCTTGCCCTGCTACAAGCTTGAGCACGTGCCTTCAATGAAAGCAACGTGTGATGGTTCATGGACCTCACACCCCGTACCCTTTGTGCAGCACCTTGCGGCCTCTCAGTCTGACACAACGAGTTGTGTGTATGGTACTGAGTGCAGACGGTGTGATGCCTACAGGATGGATACCATATGTGATGCATGCATGTCAGCCACCATAAGTGATGCATGCATGTCAGCCACTCAGCCATATGCAGTATGTGCCATTTGAGACCCGTCTGCTCCTTCCTATCTGCCTGTTCCCCTTGAACCCAGCCGATGACAGCACGCCATTCCCTTGCAGCTATGGTTACATGCAACTTGTGCTGTCCAATATGCACCTGCATGCCGTTTCAGCCCCCAGTATCGCTCACTTGCTCACATGCTCCCCACCCATCATGCATGGTATGTACCGCCTGCTTGTGTCCCGCACAGGATTCATCGCGGCCGTACAGGCAGTGCTGCCCGGCTTCGAGGGCCAGACCGGCACCGGCATCCTGCTGACAGGCGGAGGCTACTCCCTCGCCGACCAGAGCCCCGATGCCGCCAAGGCGGTGGTGTCCGTCGGCGCCTACGTGCCTGCGGCCGGCAAGGCGGCGCAGCGCAACCTGGTGTACACGCTAGCAGAGACGCTGAAGCCCAAGGGCATTGCGGTGAAGGAGGTGGTGGTGACGGGCATCGTTGTGGGCTCTGAATTCGCGGCGGGCATCAACAATCCCGGCACGGTGAAGCCCGCCGACGTCGCGGAGTCGTTCTGGAAGCTGTACTCTGACCCCGAGGGCCCCACCAGTGCGTTTGCGTAATGCACACGTCAATTGTTGCGGCCACGACTGAGTGCCCGATCCACACCCAGGTCCATGCTGCCGGTGCGTGGTGGCATCGTGGGTGCCAGTAGCAGTGTGATGCCCAACTAGGCATGCCTGGAAAGTGAATACTGATGTGATCGTAGCACCTACTGCTACCCCTGTCTCTATGCCACAGTAGGACCACGGTGGGGGGCAGCGGGGGCGAACTGCCATCCCGATCTACCATTCGCCTGGCTGCCGGCCTTGTGCATCGCTGCTTACTGTGCATTAAGCGTGTGTACACTATATGGATTTAACAATTATGCATGTGGTGCTGTGGCGGTGTTCAGCACTTGAGCCAACGCATGCTGCTGCGGCACCTCAGCCTCCTGAGGGAACCTCTTCTGCATGCCGTTTCCGTGCACTGACGTGCGCTGTTGCACCCAACATGCGCGCCCGTGCTTTTTGGGCTCGTGGGCACGCGAAGCACCCACATGTACATTGGCTGCTGCTACCGCCAGGACCGCTGCGATCAACGTGGATGCCATGATCTCTGTGCTCTGTTGATGCAACATTCTTTGCTTGGCTGACCCGCTCAGAGGCTTGCCCGTACCGGTATAGCCTGCTGGCTGCATGCATAAATGTTGAGGTGATGCGGTAAAGTGCATCCTCGCACCTGTACAATAAGTCTCCTTTGTGCGGTCCATTGCGTGTGCGGAACGCAAACAGTTTTCCCCACCCTGTAAATTAAACAACGTGCACCGCCGGCAGCACGCCGTGGAGCACCATGCATGCTACAACCTTAGGGTGTGACGGCTGCAGCGTGCGGTTGGCTCCCCACGAGAAGGCCAGCAAGCCATGTGTCGCCCCTGCCCACCCGCCATATGTGGAGATGATTGCGGGTGAGTGATAGCCAGACGCTTTGGGTACAAACTACACACATGGGCGGGTGGGTTCCTCGGCTCGGCCAGCAGCTGCTGGCATGGCATGTGAGTGGCGAGGCAACACGGAGCACAACGAGACCGGCAGGGTGGCCATGTACAGTAGTTCCCGGCGTAAGAGCAAGTGGCCCAAACACACCAGGCAAACCAAGTTCAGCAGCACGTGAGCATGCGTGCACCACGCGGCTTCTCGCCAGCTTATCATGCTCGTGCGATCGTTCAGGACCTGCGCACTCCTCTGCTGCAGCATCGCACGCGCATGGCCGCCTGACACGGGAAGGGCGTCCCATGTTCAGTGAAGGCTGGAGTATGAGCACGGCTTCGGTCAAACTGTCGTGTCATTTGACATGACTGCCATGCAGTGCACTGCTAGCTAGCGCATCATGCTAGCGTATCGCCAACTGGTCACGGGACAGGCAGTGTGCTGCAAGCATTGCATGGGCTGCAACACGATATGCATGACCTGCTATCCTCTTCTCCATTCACAACCCTTCATAGGGAAAGAAGCGCAGCGCTGCCTAACACTTGCCTGGGCTCTCGAGCAGCGGTGCCAGCACCGAAACCGGAAATTGCGTCCAGGGGTGGGGCAATCCACGTTGCTGACACTTCAGGGGCGGGAGCAACCCAGCCCTGGTGAGTATGCGAGTTGGGCTGGATCTGAGCTGCCTTGGTGTTTTGATTCGCTGTTTGCTTGCCCCTGTGCCTCTGATGCTTGGCGTTTCTGGCGTGTGCGGGCTGCAGCATTATGGCACAGCCGCTCGAGGTCTATATAGTGCGCTATCCTCAGCTACCGTCTCGGACGCCTCCCATGGGTGATGGTGTTGTTGAAACTGTGGACGTTAGCAGCTTGACTGCTTTGCGCCAGGGCTTGAAGGCAGCCGGCAGCGAGCATTCAGACGTTTACGCGTATAAGGACACTGGCAGCCTTCCAGGGTGGAAACGTGTCACGGAGTCAGACTTCCAAGAGGCTGTTGGGTGGCTGCAAGAGACTAGGTCGTTGATGGTGATAGGCCCAGGTGCGGATATTATGGTGCGACAGCCTGCATAGGGCTCGTCAGGTGTCGCTGGTGAGACACGGCTCAAAATGGATGGGTGGCCTCCACATGACTATGCGATGGCTGCTGTTCATTATGGCTGTTGTGGTGTGTGTACAGTGACACACTCGAACAGACAGTGAGGGCAGGTTGCGACTGAAGCGATGCGGGCAACGCTCTCAACTTTTCACATCTCTGCTCGGGGCCACTACTTGTTATGTCGTCAAGCCAAACCCAAGAATATCCTGTGCTCTTTGTGCACGCATCAGCACCTGTCTGGCACCTAACGGGGTTTTACCCTGAAGCACCGGGGTCCCTCCCTGCCTTCGTTTTGGCCGTGTGTTTTGCTCGGAGCTGAGGCAAGACGTCACCCGAATTGTCACCCTTTTTCCTTGGCGGTGTGCTCGCAGGTGCTAGCGAGGATAGCGAGGGTGGAGCAGGGCCCTCCTCGGCTGGTGCTGGTGAGCACGGATTCACGAGTGTGGTCTGCATGTCGCCGGTCTTCGGTGTCGCTCCAGCTTACGTACGAGTGCACGCTGACACCCATGCATGCATGCATGCTCGCGTCGCACGAACCCACGGTCACAGGTTAGGCTTTGCAACATATGCACCAATGCAGCCCCCACATGCGCATGCGCATGTGCGTCGTCCGTGCCACCGTATGTCATGCGGGGCATCGCCCCTTTTTGTATTGCAAGCAACTGCTGTGAGCCAGCGCCAACATGGAGCACATGCGAGCTTTGGTGCAGGTTCGTATGTTGCAAGCGCTCGATGAAGGAACGTGCGAGTGCTGGTTTGCGTTCAACACAGGCATGTCTCATGGGCATGCCCAGCAAGCACACCCGCGCACTAGTGCTTTTACGTCAAGTTAGTGGGGTTAAGGCGTCTATGGCGTGTCTTGACATGCCTTTATGAGATTACACGTCGGCGCTTCATGCCATGTTGGCATACGCTTGAGTGGGTGCTTACGCACACATGCCCATTCGTAGACACACACGCACACGCGCATCCCCCCGTTGTCATGTGCATCGACCCAACACCCTGCTGCCATTGTGCTCTCCCTTTGATGCATGCACTACCGGTATTCATGTGCACTGACATTCCATACAGAGCTTGAGGAGGAGGGTCGCCTGAGGGCCTGCAAGCGGTCAAGGAGCGCAGACGAGATCTCTGGGTCATCCGGTGTTGGCAGAACGGCATGGCATGGAATATGCCAGGCCGCCATATCGGTGCACCTCATCGACATGCCAGATCCTACAGACTTACCTTTGCAGCCTCCGCCACCGGATGCTTTCGAGTGGCTTCCTGATGAGGACGAGATCATGCACAGGCCCCGGTACGAGAAACACTGGAGGCAGTGCTGCACTTGCAACGTGGTTGGGATGTGTGTTGCAGTCTTGCGTTTTTTTTTGATAGCGTTGATGTCACAAGACGTGGCCTGCGCACTCATACGGTGTTGCACGGCTGCCAGACGCGGCCTGCACTTTGCACTGGGCCCGTTCCATGCGACTCGCACCTGCCAGGCTACTTGCGATTGTATTCCCAGTACATTGCCTGCTACTTGCTTCGCTTTGCGTTATTGCCGGCTGCATGATCTTCAGCCCATTCTGCTACGTCTTGCTGCGTCTATTGCGTGGCTGATCGGCTGATCCCATCAGGCACTTGGAGCACCTGAAGACGCTCTTCCCCCTGCCGTCCAGCTTGACATGGCGAGAGTGCAGCCACAAGCGCAGGCAGCTGCTGACAACCACCAATGTCGTCTCCGGCGAGCTGCACTCTGCAAAGTTCAGTGGCACAGCGGATGTGGCCATTGTTTCGTCGGCTGCAGCCAGGGTGGGAATGAGCGAGCTGGGACTTGTCATGCTCTTTGGGCTGAAGAAGGAGCTGCGGCCGAGCGATTCGTATCAGGGCTTGTGTGAGCTGCTGCTTGCCAACACGCGCTCACTCGCGTGCAAGCCGCTTTTGGTCCTGACCGACCTAAACAACGCGTGGCGCCTGTTCTGGCTGGACGGCAGGGAGATCTGGGTTGGGCCGTTCAGCTCACGCGATGCGGCGGTGGCGGTGATAAGGCGGCAGGTGGCAGCAGCAGCGGCGCGGCAGGAGGCGCTGCGAGCGGCGGCGGCCGGGCGGGCAAGCACAGCGGGGCCGGCGGGGGACACGCCAGCGGCGGACGCAAGTGCTGACGTTGGCATCCATGGCACCATCCAGCGTCGACGGCCATGGCGCGAGCACGTGGGCAGTGGCGGAGACGCGGACGTTGCGAACCTTGCGGACCTCAAGGGTTTTTTGCCGGAGGAGGAATGGAGCGACGCGTGCAGGGCGGCGCTGGTGCAGCCGCTGCTGCGGCAGCTGATTGAGCTGCGCGATGCGGCGAGTGACTCGCCAGTGGAGTCTACTGTCTAGCCCTCTTTCGATTGTGTACATCTGAGTCAGCATCTGAGCGAACTCACCCAGCTCCAACACCATACGAGACCGCGCCCAGGGCCGGTCAGGCTTGTCCTGTCCTGTCCCCGCCTGCTTTGGCAGCGGTGTCCTAGGATAGCCTGTAACCGCTCCCGTCAGAAATACAAAAACCATGTCACCTGCGCACGCATGGTCTGTGCAGCGCTGCGCGTGGTTGCAGGCATGAAGCTGACTGTTGACATGTTTTCCCATAGGTGCATGCTGCGGAATGGTGGCCGTGTTGCAGTCATTACCTTGTGTGCGCACGTGTCTGGATGGCTGTACAGCCAGCACCGCACATAAGGCTGCAAGCCATTGTGACAGGCAGCAGACGAGGAGCACGGTGGATGTGCAGAGACAGGCAGAGGTCTTCAGGAGCGGCCATTGCAATCAGCATTGCAATGGCATTTCATTTATTTTCCCAAGCACTGGACAAGACACCATTGACTTTATCTGCCACCATTAATGCACGCTGTTTTCAGCTCAGTGCTTTGCACGTGATTTTGCACTGTGTGGCAAGCCATTGCAGCCACACTGCCCAGCATGGCATGGATCAAATACAGGCCAGAAAGCGCAAGACTGGCGCATTCATGTTGAGTGCTGTGGTTTGCCTGCCCATGACTTTATCCATTTCACACCTTATCTGCTCATGGCCTGCCGCGCCCCCACTCCGCACAAGTAGCCCCGCACCACTGCAAACTGCATGTACACCTTGTGCGCCGTGCTAGCTAGCTGGCCTTTCTGGGATGCAATGCGTCACCAAGCTGGAGGCCACTTACAGCTGGAGGCCACACACGGGTTGTGCACGCGCGACTTATGTTTTCGCCGCGGCTTGGTTCGCGCTGTGAAGTTGGCTCCGTGCATTATGTTTTCCGGATAGGACTAGACACGCAACTGCAGCGGCTGTGCTGAGCACTTTGTTCACACCATATGTGACACTTGCGGATGGTGGGGCTGCAGGTGTGGCCGTTGTGCTGCTTTTGTGGACAGCTGCTCAGCTGGCGTACAAGGATTAGGGACAGGTGGTTCTCAGGCATTGTATACTTCATATTTGTATTGCTCAACCACGCCACCCCTGCTACTCAGGGACCTGCCTTGAGCATGGAGGGTTACTTATTTCACTTGTGAATTATTTGAGTGCCTGGATAGGACATCCGATGCCTTCAAGCCAAGTCTCGATGAGCCTGCCAGGTCAGGGGCGGCGGCGGGGCCCGGCGGCCAGAGTGCATTATCAGCATCCACATACGCGGCATCACAGCCAGGTTTCATGTAGTCAAGCACAGCAGTACAGTGGTACGGTGGCGCAGGCGAGCTGCTGCGGATCAGCCAGCACCAACAGCAACGGGTGCGTGTGAGCGTGTCTGTCCGAAAAATCTATGCTGAAGCCGTCCCGTGGAACAGCAGTTGTGCAATGCCTTGCCCGCTTGTACACACATGCACGTCCTGATGCCCATCTGGTGTGCTTACTTTCCAGAATGTGCACTTGCGCATTGCATGTGATGGGCTGAGGGTGCATGTGGACCGCTGATGCGGACTGGTACGTCAGTGCCTGTATGTGTGCGCCCCCATGGAAGGGGCCCTTACTTGCTGCGCAGGCGCGTGCAGGCGCCCCTGCTGTGCAGGCGCATGCCCCTTGCTGCCTCACCCTCGAGCAGTGAGTGACAGACTGATGCAACACAGGATACGATGGAACTATGGGAGGGTGACCAGTTACAGTTGATACAGTGCCCCAAGATCAGCAGGCCAACCAATGACACCAGCACTTGCGCATGCATGTACCACCCGGCTTCATGCCAGGTTATCATGCTCGTGCGATCGGTCAGGATCTGTGCACTCCTCTGCCCGCTCTTGCGTCATCGCACGCGCATTGCCCTCTGACATAAGAAGGGCAGTGAAGGCTTGAGTATGCGCATGGCTATGACCAAACTGTCGTGTCATTTGACATCACCGCTGTGCAGCACACTGCTATAGGTAGCGCATGCTGCGAATCGCCAATGTGGTCGTACCACGGATTGCTGCGGTCAAAGCTTGACGTAAAACCCCATTTTCGAGCCATGCTGGTTGGCCCCCCTTGACCCCACTTGCTGCAGTAGAATTATGTGACATGTGCAGAGTAATGCATTTCCCTCATCCTGCACCCGCTTATCAGCTCATGCATGCACACAGATTTTCCACAGACCTGTCTGCCGTGAAGTTTAGACACACCAGTATGTGCGATGACCCGGACAGCTGAGGCAAAGACGTTGGGTGAATGGGCGCAGGAAAGAGAGGGCGGAGGTCAATCGTTGAACCGGGCACTTCTCCTTCACTCAACACACCTCACAATCTTCTGAGCTAACACGTTCTTGCGGCGTGGCAAAACCTCTCGGCGCAAAAAGTCCTGCCGTGCGTGGCTTGGTCTGCAGACTACAAACAGGAACCAACCGATATGGTGGACCTCAGGTGAGCTACGCAACTGTGACGCTAACGGGTGACTCAGGGTCGACGTACTGCTTCCAGAATGCATCAGCGACGGCAGAGGGCTGTACTGTGCCAGGGTTGTTAATCGCGGCGGCGACTTCGGACCCGATCACGGTCCCCGCAACGCACACCTCCCGCACTTTGATGCCCTTGGGTTTGAGGTCAGCGGCGAGAGTGAACACCAAGTTGCGCTGGGCTGCCTTGCTGGCGGCCGCTACGAACGCGCCGGCTTTCGGCACGATGGTGGCGATGAACTCGTTCTCGGCTGCAAGCGAGTAGCCGCCGCCGGTGGCGAGGATGGCGGGCCCCTCTTGGCCCTCAAACCCAGGCAGGACTGTCTGGGCAGCAGTTATAAATCCTGCAGGCAAGCATGCAGGCATTTGAAATCTTCGGAACTCGCTTGTCGTATCACACGCAAGTACCACCAGTGGCAAAACACTTTTTTTTTTTTTTTTTTTT
>BDDA01001215.1:17616-28560 GCA_001662385.1 Chlamydomonas asymmetrica | reverse complement strand
CCCACACAAAAGTCAGGCCAGATGGCCACACAGAACCCCGGACACCCAGCAGCAACGCTGCACCCACCAACCTGACGGTGGCAAGGGGGATGAAGACTGCCATGCATGGGCCAGCGGCGCTGGGGCCAGCGTGGTGCAACTGCGCTCCTTTGCCACCTCCCCATAACTTGCACACGCTCGCAAAGTGCGTGCATGCAACTCTGGGCACTCCATGCCGTCCATGCAAGCAGCAATCCCATACTCAATTTGCAACGGTGGCAGGCCGGGTGTCGCGCAGCGAGAGGTTTGATGGTGTCCCATTCAATTTGCCATTTCATCTCGGGAACAGTACAGCCTTGCGTATGGCGGTACACAAAGCCCCTCTTGACCACTGAAAGAAAGGCAACCCAGCCAGGGGCACTGCTGCGACTTGTGGCAAGCCTGAAAGGGAACACAACGCAGGCACCTACCATGCAGGCGGGGAAACATGCATGTGGCCTTGAAAGTGAGTTGTTATGCGCTGTTGCAATTGCTGTTTTTTTTTTTTTTTGCGTTATGTGCTGTTGCACACGCTGCACACAACCTTGCAAGTACTGGCGGCCATGTTGCGGACGATCCCGCTCACCGTACGCGTCAGCGCCGCAGTCATTGCCGTCGTGGTGGCGGCGGTGGTGGGCAACAGGTGCGTTGCTGTGGTGTTGGTGGTGGCGCTGACGCTGATGCTGTAAATGCTGGTGCTGGATTTGTTGGCCCGGGTGGGTGCCGCGGCGGGGTTGCTGGATGTCATCTTCCTGGCTGTCCAGGTCGCGGCTGTAGCTGCGGTAGGAGCGGTAGCTGTAGTTGCGGTAGCTGCATTGCGCCGACCTCCGAGAGGTACCCCGTCCCTGACCTGTCCCTGACACCATCTAAACCATCCCCGACCTGCCGTAAACCGTCCCGACTGCCATCCACTGTGCAAAGCGCTGTAGCTGCGGTAGCTGCATGCAGGTAATGCAGCAGCGCTCGCATCACTCGCGTACGCGCTTGCTGCCCACCACCAGCGCGCTCGATCCTGCCTGGTCTTCTTTGTGCTGCCACTACTGCTGCCTTGCCCGTCCGTATCCCTCTCAGACGGACTTCTCGCTGCTGCTGCGCCTTGCTGGCTTGATTGGCCAGCTTTGTCATGCTTCTGAGGGTAGGTCGTGCATGTGCAGGGCTGGCGCACCAATAGCACCAAATGCGGGAGCTTTATAGCAGATGCGGGTGGTTGTAAATATTGTAGGACCCCCAGCACGGTACACTGCTCGCAATCAGGCCAGCATGCATGCCCCGCCCCCAGCGTTGGCAGCGCCCGCCTCCCCCTCCTCCCCCTCCTCGGCGCCTGCTGTCGGTGCTGCGGAGGCGTATGCGGGCTGCAGGGGAGGTACGCGGAGCTCGCGGGCCAGGCGGCGTGGCCGCGTGGCGAGCACCGGCCGAGGCGCAGGATGCGGGAGAGCGATGAGTCTGTACGCACGAAATCCGCATGCGGCTCGATGTGGATGGTTATGGCAATGGACATGACCGCATGTTTCAGCTGATGGTCACAGGTGCACTGGTTGACACATCTGGATTGGGAAACACGATGTGCATGCAACTACGGGTGGTACATGCACGTGTGGTGAAACCGCTATCAGCATGTGCGCCCATCAGATGAATCGCATGCCTAGCAAACTGATCAGCCCAGCAGTGTTGAGTGAGCTAGGGAAACACGGCAGGTGTGCTGGTTGGGCGGCTTGTGACCAACGGCCACCAGACCCCCTACGGGAAATCCAACAGGCTTGGTGAAATGCAATTGGGTACCAGGCAGAATTACACATGGCAGCACACACAGTCATGGGGGTGTGGGCGTGGGGTGTGGGGCAAGCTACCTTGGGCTATAGGTCAGGGGAAACAAACATGCAAGGCCCTGCCGGATCCACCACCAACGCCCGAATGCCTGAGCTGCTGAGCAGCACACTAAGGTTACTGAATCATATGACCCTGATCAAAGATAAGCGAGCTGCAACTTTCCAATGATCAAATGCAGCACCGCACAGCAACTGTTGTTTCAGCCAAGATGGCCGAGGCACACCCGTCACAATGCTTTGGGAAGGGGTTAATGCAGCTGCAAGTTCAGAGACAGAAGTTATTGAAGCAACAGCCGCACATACACACAACTCTGGTAAGGATGATGACGTAGCCGCATCAGTCAAGCTAGTACCAGCCTGGGATGGACCTGATCAGGCAGACCTGGCATCCCATCAGCCGGGTGCATAATGAAGGTGGCTGCCACCCGTTCGCACCGCATGGTGCGGGGATGGCAGGTCTCCCCCAAAAGCACCCTGATAAACGGGGTGTATTTACGCGTATTTACTTATTTATTGAATGGACGGCTTGCTAGTCCACGCATGCTCACGATGTACATGGTAAGCGTGCGTGCTCATTCGGACACAGAGGCCATGCCAGCCGTGAAAACTATGGGCAGGGCCCACATAGTGGATGATGACTTGAAATTGAAAGCGGGCAGTTCATATTCATAGCTTGCAGGCATGCACAAACCAACGTGAAGCGCGCATCATCACGAATTGGTTACCAAGCATGCATCGTGAGTCAGCAGTACCACTAATACTACAGACGCGCTAATCAAGCATGAGCACCAGCACCAGCACTGCTGCCAGCGCCATGCTCCACACCACGGTCGCCCTTAGCGAGCCGCTACCGCCGCCCAACACATACGGTGCTGGCGGGGTCGACACCGTGTAGGCCGGCTGCACTGCCGCAGCACACTGCTGCACGCTGCCGCCGCTGGCAGCGCCGCACGCCGCCAACATGTTGGTGCTGCGCTTGGCGAAATCGGAGGCGTCGCCCAGGACTATCGCCAGACCCGCCCAGTCACGGATATGGCAATCTCCGCTGGCCGTTACCCACTTGCATGCAGAGTCCTGGTCGCACTCATCCTGACGGGCATAGTGCTTGAACACGCAGCGCGCATCAATCTGCGCGTCCACATCACCACAGCAACCGCGAACATATGCATGTGTTAGTTCAGGGACATCGTTGCGCCAGCGGGCAGACCAGCAGGTCAACAGCAGCGATCGAAAGACCTGCTTACGGCGGGGTTGCTTGGCCAACATTGTGTGCAACATCCGTCATCACTCATCAGTGAGGTGTATACATCTGCATGGTGCTTTGGTGGTGCGATGCGTAGTGGCAGTTCATGCTATTTCTGCAGACTAGTGGACTGCGGACTTCAGTGCTGACATGCGAGGAGAGTGTATCTCTATCTCTTCGCTCAGCAGTGGTTCCGCAAAGTTCGTAATTGGGTCAGCAGCTCAAGCTGCACCGCATGCTAGCTATGCATGCATGCAGGTAGCTAAGGTAGCGCATGCGAGCTGTGAAATTCACACGTGTCCAAGTTCAGGATGTAGCACTGTGCCCAGTCACGCCCACAGACAGTTACTGCATGCAGTTGATTGGCCAAGTTTGGCCAATCAACTGCATGTAAGGGTTGCATTAACATCATTTCCACCCTGCCCTCAGCCGGCTGTGCGTAGGCATATATACTATAGGGTGACACATGATTTTTCTCACCAGGCTGCGTAAATTGCTTACTGGTACTGTTCAGTGAGTTTTGCATTGTGTGGGCAGGTCAGTGCGTGCAAGCTAGCACGTATGGATGGTTCGTTATTGTTTCAACGATTACTGGTGGCATGGAGAATGTTCAGTCCATGTGTATCCCGTGTACGCGTTCGAGTGCTGTCCAGAGGACCTAGCTAGAAGGACATGACAGCATCGATATTGCCAGCTTGGCTGTACTGCCACAAATTATGGGTAAAAGGTTCACCTATCGCATACCTTGCTCTGCACGGTGCAGTCTCCGTAGAGGAACTGGGCGTCGCTGTCCGTGATCTTGCGATTAGCAAGCGACCGCGCCACTGCCAACACCTGCCGGCCAAACTGTTCAGCGGTGCTTGTCCGAGGCATGCATACGTCGGGCAACCCCTGCACGATGCATTCGGATTCACTATTGCACGGTTCTGCGTTTGCAGTAGAAGGCCTCCATATGCATACGGGGTCAGCGCTGCAGTTTTTGGCTGTGGAAGTCTTGGGTTCGCCGGTATTAGACATGTATGTTATGCAATAACTAAACTTCACTATGGGCATATCATAGCAATACGGGTCATACTGGCGGGCAATGACGCTGATGTACGTGTACGTATCCAGCTGGCAGCGTTGCGCTTGGGAGAAGCTGATGTTGTTGCCCGTTGTCTGCTGGGTGACCCCAGATGGGGAGGGGGAGGGCATGCAGCCGGCGGGACAGGTGGGTGAGGCGGTGGCCTTGCTGCAGTTGTAGGCGCGTTGGCCCAGCATCACAAGCTCCCTGGATGCCGCAATTCAAGTAGATGTACAGCGGGCACCGCACACACATACGGTTGGCATCACAGCACAGCACGCCAGCAGAGTTCTTCCAAGTACCGCAGACATAAGTACTTTCACGTGGCGGGTGGGATTGCAATGGCGAGGACAGATAGATGCATGCAGGCGATGCGCATGCATGCAAAAGGATGCCAGCTAAGCCAGCATAATGAAGTGGCAACCACTCATATCAGCGCTGCTGCACTGATGCTGTGTGTGCTCTCCTGCCTCTTGCCCCCCTGATGAACACTTGTTGCATGCAGGCATGCAGCAAGCACCCATGATGCGGCGGATTGTGTATTTATATTTCGCTGCTGGGTTAAGGTATCCTGCTCATATGCACTCCGTGGCAACAACATATCATATAGATAGATGCCAACGTGACTGGGCGGATGCCAGCCGGTTTATCTGGTCAAATGCAGGGGGTGTGCATGCGTGTGTGTATAAGGCACGTGTGCGCGGTGTATGTGAGGCTTGCCCACCACACACCACGACTTGACCGTGCGCATGCTTGGGCAAATAGAGAATCAATATGCCCTGTCGCCAGGCTTTTCACGTGAGTAGCTGTGCTGACTACAGTGAAACTCGTTAAAACAATGCTGTGCGTGAATGCCAGCTGTCTACAGCTGTCTCACTCACATGTCTGTGCCGGAGTAAGGCTTGGCTCCCTGTTGCATCACCTCCGCGCTGGCGGCGGGGTTGGCAAAGCAAAGGCTGGGCAGGGACGCGTTGACGATAGCAGCTTGATACAGACATGGCGGCACGGACACGCTGCCCTGGGCCTGGATGTCGGGAAGGACCAGCGGCACCAGGCTTCCAGGTAGCAGTGCAGAGTAGGCTGAGCTTGACACACTGGACTTGGTGCCTGACAGTAGAGTATTGAGCGCGTCCACGTTGACGTCCTTGCCGCCCAAGGCCGCGCCCAGCCGGTCTCGGAGCACCGCGACCATCTCGTCCGACGTGTTGGGACGAGTTCCAGATTCAAGGCCTGACCGTTTAGGTAGGTCACTGGGGTAAATGGCAGGGCGGTCTGGCGGGAAGCCCGAAAGGTTGATGAACCAGACAGGGGGCTCGTCGGTCTGCGAGTTTACGGTCAGGTTAGTCTCGTTGACTTCAGCAAGGTTTCGGCGGAGGGTGTGTCGCACAGACGACGTTTTGGAGCCGCCTGCAAGTTGCTGTTGAAACTGTGCGTCCTGGCTGGCCAACCAGGACCAGATACCGTGAATACCATGCGTCAGGCTCATTTCCCCAGACCGTGCAAATACGCCACTGCGAGCAGCAGGCTGGCCAGCCCACATTTCCAGGCCGTTGTGCACGCCGTGAGCACCTTTAACCGTTGCTGCGGCCTCTGCTGCGTCTGCTTTCGCTGCTGTTACCACTGCCTCGCCCGGCATGGCTTTGTCATCCTGAGCGCCAGCATCTGGTGCCACCAGTTGCACCAAAGTGAGCAGAACCAGCACCAACCCAACGGCGGTCAGTCTTGCCAGTGCCATGTCCAACACTTGTGGTTATGCCTTTGCCGAGAAGGTGGCACCCAGGCGGCAGCTGGATGGATGTGGGTAATGCGGGAGTGTTGGGACCACGACGTTACAGGCAATACACACTGCCACGGCTTTGACTTAGAGTGATCACGCTACACTGACATGGAATTTATACAGTAATAGGTTTACCCCTACTATGTACAATGGCCTGGGAACAAGAGTCTGGCCTGGACGAGAGCGATATACCCTGCAAGACACTAAAGATACCCTTCGAGATACGGCCCACAGACGCCAAACAATGACCTGCACCATATTCCAGCTTCGTTCCCACACTGTGTTTCCTGCCCTCCTGAGAGAAGTTAAAATGGGCCAGCCGTGAGCTTTGTTCAACCATAACAAATGGGGGGGGTAGGACAGGCGCGTGGGACGCTACCGTGCATCATGCACAGGGATGGCCTATGCAGGCGTCCTACCCCCCACGTTTCTCCCAGCAACCAAGTTATGCAAATGCGCACCGGTAACGTATTGGCTCCACAGAGAGGACCTCTGGCGCGCATATACGGCACACATATAGGGCGCTGTTCAGTCGCCAAACGCTTGCTGGCCAGCAACACGCGCCAGGAATTGTGCCGCCAGGACAGGGTGTAACGCAGTGCACGCTGAAGGCCAACAAGGCCTGCTACCCATGCGGGCCCAGCTGGCAACAAGTCGTCAAGCGACAGGCATGTGGGGCTTCTGGCAATAACGTAGCACACCATGCCAGCATGCTTTGTGAGGCGATTGGAACACTCTGCACATGGGTATTGCACTTGCAATCCAGCTGCATACAGCACTGGCGTGATGGGAGTCATGGCACGCGTGTGCATTGCGGTATATGCCACCTGCTGCTACGCCCGCACCGCCCCTAGCCCCCTGCAACGCATGTGGGGCTTCTGACACCGCAACCACATATGCCGGCATATCTCATACTACAACAAAGCTGCAGGCGGTGTACTTCCTGGGGAGTTCAAAAGCCAAATGGGTGTTTCCCTGCCTGGTAAGGTTTACACATTTGCGCTCTAGCAAGAACAGGGAGGTAAAGACGCTCGAAGCGCGGCGTGTCGCACACGGCTTGCTTGCGGTCCGGTGGCATGACAAGAGTGCAGCAGGCACGTTTCCAAGATGGGCGTTAGGACAGAGATCATACATACGACTTCCGCTGGCGATCCATGGGAGAGGCTTCATCGAAGACGCACACTCACATGAGCATACTGCATGGCCCCATAGGAACCAAACATTTCTGAACACACTCACATGGGTAGTCAAACATGCCAGCGTGTACATGCCAGCGCGTATATGAGTTCCCATGCCAGCATATGTACTTGCGTTCTACCAGTGCTACCAGTGCTACCAGTGCTACCAGTGCGTATTGTCACGTATGTACGGTAACCAGTTTGGCGAGGTCCAATGGGTCAGAGCTAGCGTGACTGCGGCAAGGTTGGAGGACTGCAACTGCACATGAGGTGAACCACACGCCCAGGTGGAGCCATGTGACGCCTACCGGGCCCTACTGCCATACCTTCATAGCCCCTGAAGCGGGCATTGGTGCAAGCCTGCAAGGATTTATCAGGCTAGCTCGCAGTGGTCGCTGCTCTACCCGCCAGGAATCGGTGCTATCAAGCTGGTGCTGCCGGTTCAGAGGGACAACTGAAAGTGAGGGCACTTGCTCTTGCTAATCCTGGGCACGGTGTTACCACGCACCAGAATTTGCTAACGCCTTGCTTACGGACGTGACTCAGTCAAAGAATACGTGTGAGCGCTTCCTGCCGTGACCGTCATCGTGCCGGCTGCCGCCGCGGCCCTGCTGCTGCTGCTCGTAGCGGCCCCCCGCGCCTTGCCCGCCTCGCCCGCCCCAGTGCTGCTGCTGCTGCCGGCGCGCTTGGTAGTGCGGCGCGTTGCGCGGGTTGCTGAGGGTCGTCGCCGCCGCCCCGTACCTGTCCCCTCTGTCACCACCGCCACCGCTGTTGTTGTGCCCAACGTGGAAAGCGTACTGCTGCGGCGGCGCCACCAGCGCTGCCGGGGCCTGCCACTGCAGCTGCGGCTGCCGCGGAGCGTACGCGGCTGGCTCTGGATGCGGCCGCTGGTAGGGCGCCTGCTGCGGGGCGCCATACAAATCACGCCTGCCGCCCACAGTCATGGGGAACAGCTGAGTGGGTTGAACCGGCAGGTAAATACCGCTGTCGTCCCGTCGAGACTGCTTGCCTGGCGCTGGCTGGTGCTGATTCTGCCGCGATGGGAGGTCGTACGGTGCCGACGCTTGCCGCCCTAGCCCAGCCGCCGCACGGCTGCCGTTGTCGTAATCGTCTGCGCCTGCATACCTGCCGCGCCCGCTGCCCCCTGCGGCAGCGACATCCCGGCCGCGCTTCCTGCCTGCTGGCCCCACGTCAAGCTCACCGCGATCGCTGACGCGCCCGCGGCCATGCTGCGGACGATCATGATCGCCGTACGCGTCAGCGCCGTCGTTACCGTCGTGGTGGCGACGGCCCTGGGCCGCAGGCGCGTTGCTGTGGTGGTGGTGGTGGTGGTGCTGGTGGCCCTGGTGTGCACTGCGGCGCGGGTGCTTGACGTCATCCTCCTGGCTGTCCAGGTCACGGCTGTAGCTGCGGCTGGGCTCGCGAGCCCGCTTGCCACCCACCAGCCCGCCGCCACCCGCTCGCTCCTGCCTAGCCTCCTTGCCACCGCTGCCACCGCTGCCGCCGCCCCTCCCGTCCCCATCCCTCTCAGACTTGCCCTTGCTACGCTCCTGGGCCCTGTCCTTGCTGGCTCGGCCGTCCTTGCTGGGTCGGTCCGCCTTGTCAAGCTTGTGGGAGTTGGTCGAGGAATGCTGGCGGGCCATGCGGGAGAGCTCCGTTGCCGACGGCGGCTGGTCGTAGAACCCCCGGCGCGGCACGCCGCTCGCGGTCAGGCCAGCGTCCCACGCCGCCGCACCGCCAGCGTTGGCGGCGCCCGCCTCTCCCTCCTCACCCTCCTGGGCGCCTGTTGCTGCTGCGGAGGCGGCTGCGGGCTGCAGGGGGGGCACGCGGAGCTCGCGCGCCAGGCGGCGCGGGCGCGTGGCAAGCACCGGGCCGAGGCGCAGGATGCGGGAGAGTAACGAGTCTGTACGCGCCGCCATGGGTGCCGTCAGCACCTGCGCATTGCAACACCGTGCGCGATTCAAAACCCTGTTGCTTTCCCAACTACGGCAGCCTGAACTCAAACAGTCGGCGGCCACACGCCAAACAAACTCGCAATATGTTACCTGCAGACGCTCTCCCTGATTTGAAACCCTTAACACGACCCAATCAGAATTGTCGCTCATGCTTGGGGCAAGGGGTCGTCTGCTGGTGAGTGCGTGTTAAGCTGCCTGCTGGCCATAGTGTGCAACCATGCTGTACAATACGCACACATCAACACCAGCGTCAGGCACCGCCCTCCGAACGCACTGCTGCGGCACATACCCTCTACCATCTGGGAATGCATTCTTGACCTCAGTCAATCACCTGGTCCACCATGCAATCGCTCAGTATGCCCATGCTTGATTGCCATGCAGATTGCCATGCCACATATGACATATCCCACACTAACGGGATCCCACCCCACCTGGTACGCGTGCTCAAATGCCATCTTGACCTTCATGATGTTGAAGGAGTTGCGGGTGACGTCGTTGTCTTTGTCCTTGGGGTCCTCCACAGACAGCAGGTAGGGGCGCTCCGGGTTGGACCAGCCGGGGCGTTCAGACTGTGTTGGTGCCCACACACGCGCACACACACACACACACGCGCACAGAGACGAGTTAGCGTTAGAGGCACAGTTGGAGGCCGGGGTGAGCAGCAGCAGCACCGTCTGTCTTGAGGAAACATGGTGTGGTGTGACTGCATGCCATGCACGGTCCAGAGCCACGCACGATGCTGCATGCCGTGCTGTCATGTCCCATGCGGCCGCATGTTGTGCTGGGGGGGGGGTGCAGACAGCATAATGAAGGCAGCTGCAGGCAGTCAGCGTGCGTCACCCTTTGCGTCGAGGCTGCATGCATGATGCAAAACATGAATGTGTGGGGCAGAGCAAGGCTGTGCGAAAGCGCATCGGACATCAAGAGTGCACACTGCTGCTGCCTCCGCAGGAGTGTGAGTTTAATGGAGGATGGACATCTTTGCGTTTGGGCTTTGCATGCTGGAGCTGCTCATGCTGCGCCAGCTCATTACGCAGCGCTGGACGATTGAAACCTTCAAATCATTCTGAGCTTGCTGCAAGACTGATTACCGCAGATGCTCACAACAGCATGTGTGGCAGTCATTGCCCAGGCATTGAAGATGTGCACGCGCAGCAAAATGCAGCATCAAATCGGTGCATCACCGTTATGCAAAGTACGGTAACCGTGATGCATGCTGTGTGGTCGCCTCACCTTGCGGAAGAAGTGGCCGCCATCCATGCAGCTGATGCCGACCTCGCGCATCGTCACGACGCGGCCGTAGAAGCGGAAGAAGTCTACCAGCAGCACGCCCAGGCTGGGGTCCAGCCGCCCCGCAGTGGCGGCCGCTGCCGCCGCGCCGTTCGATTTGGACGCCTTGCCGGTCCCTGTAAGAACGCGCGTGCAGTCAGATTTGCTCTGGCTGGGTTGTGCCACGGGGCAAGCAGGGTAATCAAGCGGCGGCGGTACAGATCTACGGCTTCACAGCGATGATGCGGTGGGTTACGCGGCTCCAGCAAAACGCTACACGCAGCACAGCGAACCTCCACAAAACGCACGCGGGGGCAGCATCCACGAGCACCCCATGGCACTGGTGGCTCTGCCCCTCCCGGCACCATCAGACCAACGCAACAGCCCAAAACAACACAGCATCCATTCCAGTATCAATCCGGTATCGGCACCACACGCGCCCTCACCGCCAGAAGCTGCTGCTGCCGCTGCCGCCGCCGCTGCAGTGCGCCGCGAGGCGTGGAGCTGCAGGAAGGCGGAGACCATGGTGACGAGCGCGTAGGAGCCGATGCCGCCGCTGTAGACCTCGTTGAGCTCGCGCTGCTGCAGGAAGAGCTTGAGCACCAGGATGAGCTG
>BDDA01001215.1:0-11483 GCA_001662385.1 Chlamydomonas asymmetrica | reverse complement strand
CCCCCCCCCCCCTTGCCCCAACTCCACACATGCTGACATGCCCGCACCTGGCGTCACGCTCTTGCACACATTGTGCTTGGCCCTGTACAACGCCAAACACAGCTGGGCAGGCATCATGCGCACGCTGCATATCAACAAGCGGCCCCAAATAATGCGGGTGGCAAGTGTTGGTGTGAGGCCTCTCCTGGTACCGCCATCTGCATTGCGAGCGCACAAGAAGCAGGCTGTTGTGTCCTCCAAATGCAAGTAAACCGCAACCGTGACACACGCAAGGCCACCACGTGACACCTCCACACAGTGGATGTTTGCATGGCACGCTGCATACAATATGGAAGTGTACCTACCGTACTTGATGTGCCACTCCACCTGACTGCTGCTGTGCTGTGTGGTCAATCGCTGCTGTGCTGTGTGGTCGATCGCTGCTGGCTCGAATATTTTCCCATGCTGCACTGCGCCACACTGTGCTGTGCTGTCATGTGTGCTCTGCTGTGCTGTGCTGTGCAGAACCGTGTGTTGGCGTTGGAGCTGCAGGGCCTCATGGAGCGCTGGGCGGTGCTCGACGTCGAGGTACGTCGCTGCCACGTCTCAACCCCCGCCCTTCCCTTTGCACCTTTTCCTTCTGCCCCGGCCGTGCCCATTGCGACCGCCTGGCGCTGCTTAACCATCTCATGAAAGGCTGCCGAACCGACGGCTGGCTCAGCACTGGTGGCAACCTAACACCAGTGGCAGATCGGTTGGAATTGGAATCTGTGTATGTGCATGCATATGGGTCATCTCTCACAAACACACAATCACATCACACGGAATGTGAATGGCCTCCTTTGGTCTGTTTATGTTTTTGTGTGTGCACGCTGCAGGAGCTGGAGGCGCAAAACCATGAGCTGCGCTCAGAGTGTGCACGCCTGCAGCGCGAAAACCTGGACCTTACCCGGTGAGCCTGCGGGCTGCGTGCCAGCTGTCGTGTTGTGTTACGTTGGTGCGGGGCAGGAGCGGGGTGTGATGTACACATGGCGGCAAGGTTTTCCCACTGAAGTGTTTGTGTGTGGTTCCATGACACATCCGCTCACCCCGCCAGGGCCGCTTCTAGCGCCTCGTTCACGGCCGCACGCGACGTGGCCAAGCTCAGCCTGGCGATGGAGGGCCTGGCGCGAGACAAGATGAAGGAGGTGGAGGAGGGCGTGAGGGCCCAGCTGATTTCGGAGCTGGACGACAAGACGCGTGCCATGGTGGGCCCAGGCACATACCGTATTGTGCCCATCCCGATATCCCGAATGAGTGGGGCGTGCACTGCGATGATGGCATGGCGACAGTGTTGATGTCGCGGCTTGTGTACAGGGAGTGCTCCTCATGGGTGTCAGTCCAATCAGAAAGTCCATGCCTAGGCGGTGTGCTGGGCGGTGTGTAGCCCATCATTAAGCGGTGTGGCATGGTCGTGCATGTGAGAGCTGCTTGGAATGTGACAAGCGGAACGGTACACAAGATGAACGGTACACAAGCCATGGGCTGGTAGGGGTGGAGACGAGGCGTGGGGAGTTTGCAGGCCAAAGCCGAAGGACTGCTGGAATTGCTGGGTTGCGTACTTGTTTGTTGCACTGATGAAGCTTTGTGTGCCACCCTTGCATGCTGTGCATGCTGTGCTGTGCTGTGGGCAGGTTGAGGAGCACGGCGTGCTGCAGGACGCAGTGGCGGGCCTGGGCAAGCAGGCCGCCGCGCTGGACTCGCAGTACCGCTCGCTGTACCGCCAGCGCCAGCAGTACAAGCTGGATGCTGATGTGGCGTCAAGCATGAACGACCTGCAGGCACAGCAGATGGTGGTGGTCAGGTGGGACAAGATTGGTGTGCTGGACGCAACCTGTAGGCTGAATCGTGGGGCCAGGTGATGAGTTGTCTTCAGTTCCAGAGCGTCCTGCAGCTACCGTACGGGTGCACAGTCCCGGTCAGATCAACTGCACGCAGGCAACGGCACCAGCGGAAACTACGTTGCACCTGATCGAACCTGAATGGGTCATTGTGTACAGGTTTGTGGCTTCAAGCTGAAGTCGCACGTTGTGTGCCGTCAACGCTCAGCTGCATGTGGTGATTCTGCGATGTAATACCTGTGCGTGTGCCGCAGGCGCCAGCTGCAAAGTGCATACAAGGTGGTGGAGATCCTCAAAGCCCGCCTGGAGCAGGTACAAAGCAGTAGACGTAGATCAATTGTGGAGTGTTGCTGACCAGCACAACATGCATGGTGTTGTTACCATGGACACCGGTGAAGGGCATACAAACATACGGACGTACAGACACACAGAGACTTGCACAAAACGTACGCACACGCGTACTGGTTTGCAAGCTGCGTGATGTGATTGATCGACGATGCCTCCCCGTTTGTTCATATGTGTGCATGCAGGCCGAGGCGCGTGAGCAGGCGGCGTGGGAGAGCGGCATGCGGGGCGCCAAAGCTGCGGCAGCGACGCATGAGCGCCAGGGCGCAGGCGTAGATGCAGATAGCGCGTTTGGGTTTTCTGGTGGGTTTGAGCCTGCGGTCGACCTGAAGCTGATTCACGCTGCAGGGTGGCCTTCAACGTGCATTTGGAGTGAGCACGATACTGCCCAGTTGTGCAATACTGGGTGCTCTGCATTTTCTTTGATCGATCTGGATTTGCCTTGCCGTCCTAACGCACCAGGGGGCGACGAGGGCGACCGCGGCGCCGCGCTGGAGGCTGTGCTGCGCCGCACCAAGCAGCGCGCCGAGCGGGTTGCGCTGCAGAGAGACAGGTGAGGCTGTGTCTATGTGAGGGCATCCTGTCGTGTGAGGGCCTCAGTGTTGGCCCCTGAAAAACGGGCGGCAGCTATTATCATGCCTAAAAGTACCCAAACATTGCTGGTCGTGTGTTGTGCGCACTGCCCAGTATGTGTGTCCGTCGATGTTTCCCCGCAGCAGGCAGCACCAGATGGGGTTGCTTGCCTGAGACAACAACATGGCCGCGCTGGGCTGTGACTGTATGAGGGAGGGATGACATCACCCAGACAAGCACACAAGGACGGCATGCGCATCAGGGCTAGCCGTCTCCGGCCGCTCCCGTGCTGGGGGTCTGCATTGCACACATGCTCGGGGCCGTGCGGCATCTGCGGGTGTGCATGGTAGGGCCTGACCACTGCAAGACTGTGTTGTTAAACAAGGGTGCAGCATCTTCACTTTGTGCAGTAATACGTGAGCGCTGAATTAGCACTTACAGGGGTATGGTGGCGTAGCTCTGACGCATCCTACTCCTGCTCTTGTTGGCTGTGCAGGTGGCGCGACAGATCTATTGTGTACGAGAAGGTCAGTGGGACATGGGGTCGTGGCCCGCACAAGACGTTTCGACTGCTTGTTCATTGCATCCTCAAATGACCGCCAGGACACACAGTGTGTGGGCATGGGAAGCTTGCAAATTGCTTGATTTGGAGCGGGGGACGGGAGCGGCATGTATCAGCCCTCGACTGAGGCCAGCCACTCAAAGAGCTGACCCTCATGCCCGCCTCCACTCGCCGCATATTTATGTGGATCTACTGATTGTGAGTTACTGCGCTCTCTGCGGTGCCTGCAGGCCTGCGCTCAGCTACAAGCGGCGCTGCAGATGGTCCAGGATCAAACGCTCGGCCAAGGCAAGCCGAAGCCTGCGCTTGACACGTCGGCAGTGTGGTCCTCCTGCCAGCCCCCCTCACCCTCGCTTTCGCCATCCGCAGGCCGCCTCTCCCCCACGCAACAGCCCTGGCAGCAGTGGCAGCAGCGCCGCCGCGCCACGTCTGCGGTGGTGGGCAGCCACCGTACCGGTGCGGCGGGCAGTCAGGCCGCTCGGAGCCCACCTCTGCGGCCCAGCACCTCCTGGGGCGCCTCCGGCCGCTATGGCGCCAGCGATGCCATGCAACTCCCGGAGGAGCCGGAAGAAGCTGCTGCTACCGCGTGTACTGCTGCAGACGAACGCTACACTGCTGACGAAGGACAAGAGGGAGGAAACTGGGGCCGTTGCGGTGAGACACTCAGAGCGGATCAGCTGTATGACGCAGAGGATGGCGTTTATGACGATGACGAGAACGAGCGGGACAAGGCGGCGGGTGATGACGACGCAAGACACGGTGTATACGGCGACACCGCTTGCGACGATGCAGCATGCAACAGCCCGCCGGTGGCGGCGGCGGCTGATCATGCACCCTCCAGCGGGCTGCAGGCGCTGTCCGGCGTCCCGCTGTCTCGCTTGTACAGCGCGTCTCCCGCACCCTTCCGCGTTGTCACGCGTACCGCCAAGCACCTGCCCGGCTGGCCCCTCATAGCTGAGGTCGTCGTGGCAACAAGCGCTGGCGGCGGTGACGGGGCGGCGGGCGTGAGCGACGATGATAGCGATATTGAAGCTACCACCAATGGGGGAGGCCCTCATGATGGGGGCCGAAGGCGACCCAGATCGCGCGCGTCAGCCCGGCCTCGACCCACATCGCCCTCTCAGTCTGGCTGGGGTGGCGCCGCATCCCCTTCTGGCGCACCTTGTAACGTCCAGCAGGCAGGCGGGGAGGTCAGTCCAGGCAACACGCCACTCCTGGGAATCTCACCGATGGCAGCAGCAGCGCTGGCTGCGACGCCGGCAGCGGCGCGCGGAAGCGTCAGCCCTTCGCCCTTGCCCACCGCTGCCGGCATCACCGCCATCAACCCAGCTGCTACAGCGGCTTTCCTGTTAGAGGCAAGGGAGGGCGATGGCCGGTTGTTGCCTCACAGCCGGAGCCGGCCGGGCTCCGTTCGGCATCATTTCACACGCAGCCTCACCGCTGCCTCTGCCTCGTTTTCAGCACGGGCTTCTGCACAACAACAGCAGGAGCATGTCCCAGACTCGCACCCCGAGGGACAGCGGCAGCAGCAGGAGGGAGCATGCACGAGGGCATCCACATCCCTCCACGATCGGCCCATGAGCGCTGGACCTGCCTTGGGCCACAGCGGCTACGATGACGAGGATGCAGAACGTGCGCCCATTCAACGCCGGGGGGTTTTAATGGGCGAGCAGCAGGCAGCAGGCAGGCTGACGGGGCGCAGCCTGTCCCCTGGTGCGCTTCATGTTGCTGCCTGGGACCCCCAGCAGAACCAGCAGCACCAGCACGGTGGCGGCGCGTCCATCACAAGCTTTGGCGCGTCGCCTGCTGCTGCCGGAGCAGCAGCGACGATGCATGCAGGCGCTGGCGCGTCTGCGACGCTGCCCCGACAGCTGTCTGCCCACACCGTGCGTGCCACGTACGGCGGGCTGCGGCGGCCTGCCAGCAGCTACCTGCGTGTGCAGCGGCTGCACTCCCCCGATGTCTTGTTTGTCGGGGGCAGCAGCGGGAGTGGCAGCACCAACAACCGCGGAGGCGGAGGCAGCGGCAGCGGTGGGTTCAACAGCCGCAAGAGCGACAGATGAGGTCCGATACGTGGGCTGTTAATTGTAGTTGCTTGAGCGAATGAGCAACTGCTGCCGCATTTTGCTCCACCTGTGTGCTCACAAGTGCAAGGCATGAGTGCCACAATGGCGAGGCACGAGTGGAATACCAATACGGTGTACAAACTATGATTGTTAAGGGCAAACCAGTCTCCAGCATTATGGGCTGTCACCCTGTTGCGCGTACCGTATTTCGCCTGGGGTGTACACGCACGGTGCACCTGGGTGCACACGGCATGCTCAATATTGCTGGCTCTGCTATACTGGCCATGCGCATAATGCCGCAACTGCATCGTGCCGTACCATCCTGCAACATCCACACCATCCTGCAACATCCACACCATAACATCCATAACATCCATAACATCCATAACATCCATAACATCCATAACATCCATAACATACTGCATCGTGCCGTACCATCCTGCAACATCCACGCAAGGCACTCCTGTATTTTTGGCTGGCGCAACTTGCACACTGGGTCAATATACTCCTCGTGCTGTTGATCGATGCCAGGCCAAGCTGCAATTCATGTGATTCATGTATGGGTAGTGTGCGCAGGCAGCGCTCGCATTTTCGACCATTTGTGGCATTATAATGGTGACTGTTTTGAGCATTCATCCGAATTTAATGCGGGACCTGTTCAACATAGGCATGGTTGTTTTGGTTACGCCAGAGGATTCTGAGCTCGTGCCTTAACGGTGGCCTGGTGGGTGGGCGTGCTGCGATGTTCACAAGTGTCATTGTTTACCGCGTCAATGCGTAACGCATGACTAGCGGTGCCCGTGTGTCATGAGTGTGGCGGCGCCCCGCGGGCGCCCGCACTGTGTTGAACTCGTTGCTTCACCATGCCTGTAAGGCCGTGTGCTGCCTGCCCCAGCCGTCCCTGCGTTCCCACCTTTACACCCCAGCAAAATCCACACGGCAACTTCAGCGCGCCTGCGCGCTTGCGACATCGTGCCCTCGCACCGGTGACCGGGCGCTGATGTGCGCGTGACTGCAGCAACGCTGTTTCCCTGCCTGGGTGCAACTTGCTCGGTGCTGCTTACCTTTGTGAATAGTCAGCTGTTATGGCAACTACTCTTTGCTAAACGCTTCCATTGTCCAATACATTTGAGAGTGTGGTGTCACTTCAGCCATGCTTGGGAGCAGTACCATGTACCGATGTACGGATCTATACAGCATTCATGTACATCCTCGTGGCAACTAAAACACCCAAACCAAGACCACCTGGATGCACCATTCTAGGCTCACACTCAGTGGTCGTGTCTTGACTGTCATGACTTGCTCAGAACAGTTCTGAGCTGCTGCTGTGCAAGCCACTCCTTTTCACACCCAGTTTGCGGCACGCGCCCAGCAGTTGCTTCCCAGCCACTGCACTTGGCGCGTTCGCGCACACACACAACAGGGAGCGTCACGAAGCAACGCATTTCTGAGCCTGCCCCCGCTGCCAGGGCTCACCGCATACGAGCCAGACGGGCCGCCGGACGCACCGCCACTCAAAGGCTTAGAAACCGATTGGGCCGGCTCCGTGGTTTCGTGCTACTGGAAGGCGGCCTGCCTTCTGAAGCAACGCGTGCGTATGTGCGGCGAAGGCAGGCACACGCCGCTGCAAGGCACCTCGTAGGACCGCCAACCGACTGACACGCACGCGACCCGCTCCGAGGCAGAGCGCTCCCTCGTCATACCTCTGCTGCTGGGAATGCTTCTACAACTGCCAGCAGGTGAGAGGTGGGCTTGGGTGGTCATCGGCAGCTCCATCAAGGGAGCATGAACGGATTGGTTCTTCAGCGTGTTCAGCAGGTGCAGCAGCGTGCGTTGCGGATGAGACAAGCGTGGCGCAACACACCGTAGCAGGGAGCGCGAGCTTGTCCGCCACATGCGCATGTACAATACCCTGCACCAAACACACGGATAGTAGGTGGTTTACAGGGCCAGGGCCGGGGAGGGCTTCAGGCTTGGTGCGGCCGAGTGGTTGGCGGTGACCGGGCCCAGGGGCGATGAGGCGAGCAGCGCAGCGGCACCTTCCTGCTCGCCTCTCCGCATGCCTGTTCCCTCATGCAGACGCCGCAGCTTCCGCAAGCCCCACAATTGCATTTGTTTCAGTATCGCTGGATGTTTTGTGCACAACTGTGAAGAACTTTGCAGCGGCCTGGAGCTAGCACGCGCTGCGGCCGATGTCAGTGTCGGTGCCGCGCGCATGACACCGGCTTCCCCTGCTGCTCTGTTGAACTGTCTTCTAGTGCATGCCTCTGAGGTCAGGATGACCTGGCTCAGAAATGCAGGGCTGAACCCTGCTGCTGCTAATGCAGGCCTGCGGCTGGTGTGGGCCACGCTGCTGGTGGCAGCGATAGCGCTGATAGCGCCCCAGCTGGGGATCCAGCTGCACGAGGAGCTGCTGCTGCTGCTTCTGTCTGCTGGCCTAGCAGCTGTAGCGGGCCTGGCAGCGGCTGCAGCAATAGCCGACCTGGCCTCGGCCCTGCTGCATAGGCGTCTGCCCTGGCACTCAACCGAGCGGGCCACGCCATGCGGGCATACAGCTGACCCGCACTTGGACGCCGCCACTCCAAGGAACGCAATGATCACAGCCCCCGAAAGCCTTCCTGCTACTGGTGCTGCCGCTTCTGCCTGCGCAAAGCCTAACGTAACGGCTTGCAGAAACGGTCAACATTCCCCAGCACGCCAACCCCCACAAATGGTCGAGCAGGCATTGGTAACTCCAGGCACGATGCAGCCGGGCTCCCCACAACCGGTTGCCCTGATCAGCAGCGCAGGCGGACCTGCAACGGCACCGCGTCCATTCCCATTGTTGCCTTCCCTGTCACCGCAAGCGCGTGCGACGGCACCCCCAGAAACGTCCGCAGCGCTACCGCTTTCCGATTCTCGCCCCGGTCCCTGTGTGGCCGTCCACACAGCCCAGAAGGCGGAGCTCCCTACTGCGATGGCAGCTGCTGCGGCGCCGCTCACCAAGCCGCGCCTGCGCTTTGTGCCTGCTACTCCACCACCGTCGCTGGATTACCCACCACCCTCACACGCAGGCAGCAGCGCTGGCAGCAGCAGGGATTACCCCACGCCTCCGTACACAGGCAGCAGCGCCAGCACCAGCGGGGATTACCCAACGCCTCCACATGCAAGCAGCAGCGCCGGCAGCAGCAGCACAGCCGCCGGCGCTGCTGCACGTATGCCTGCTGTGTGCTCCTCTTCAGGCCGCTCTTCACCTGCCGCGCCCGTCTTTCCTGCCCAGTCAGCCCAGGGCATCCAGCTCCATGGATCCGCTCAATCCCCTGCTCTATCTCACGCGCAGCGGAGGCAGCTTCGGAAGCAGAAGCGTGGCGCGGCAGCACCTCCCGGCATGAAGCTGGCACTAGCAAGCAGCCTGTACCAGCCAGCTGAGCCCATCCACTGCGGCCATGTTCATGCAGATCACGCCGCTGCCGCTGCTGCTGCTGCTGAAGCCGTGCCGTCGCCATGTAGTGGACGAATAGCGGCGCCAAGCAGCGGAAGCACCTCCGTTGACGTTGCTTGCAGCTGCAGCGCAGCTGGTGCCGCAGCTGCGGCCGCGGCTGCAAGCCTGCCTGCCCCGCAGCCTGGAAGCGGGGTAGAAGTCGGCGCAGCAGGAAGCGCCGTCGCGATCTCCGCATCCTCCGCGTCGTCCCTCAGCAAGCCGCTCCGCGCCTGCGGCACCACCGAGGCACCTGCCGGCGCCAGCGATGGCAGGAGCGACCAGCACAGCATCACCGGCGATCCCCCCCTCACGGATGGCCCCAGCGCCTCAGACGCTCCAAGCCCCGCCAGCGCTGTATGGCCGCCCTCCCTGCCCGCTCCTCTGTCGTACTCCGCTGTCCAGCGTAGGTGGACGGCAGCTCCGGCTTTGGCCCTCCCTGCAGCTGCTGCTGCTGCCAAGCGGGCGGTCAGCGGCCAGAGCATGGAGCGGCAAGGCTCCGGAACCGCCTCCGGGACCGCTCCCATGAGGGTGCTGCAGGGCACGCGGGAGCTACCTGCGGCGGTTTCGGAGCTGTTCATGCAGGCGCCGGGCAGCGTCAGCGCCAGCAGCAGTGCCAGAGCAGCTGCCTCAAAGACCCTGCCTCGAGCACGTGCGTTCCGGGCCGATGGAGGTAAGGAGGAGGAGTTTGTCAAGTGCAGCAATGCGCAGCTGTGCCGCAGCAGCCTCCACGGCTACCCGCTGCGCGCCTCGCTGCAGCTCAACACGGTGCCGCTGCATGCCCTGGCAGAGCCCGCCGAGACGGCGGTTGCCTCCCCCAACCCGCCGTGCTCTCCCTCCAGCAATGCAACAGATGCGTCAGTGGACGACCACCCATGCACGCCGTGCGCTGCGCTTGAGAGTGCTGAAAAGGCGGGCACGGGAGCAGCAGCAGCATCGTCCGATGGGGGAGCAACAGCAACAACGACACCACACGTGGAGAGGGCACGCCTGCAGAACACGCATGTTGACCGTGACATGCCACCAGAAGCACCTGGGCCACCGCATCACCGCGCTGTGATGGTTTCGGAGCCGACTCCAGTACCGGCCAATGCGCAAGCCGTACCCGCTGTCGCATGCGCAGCGGGCAGTCTGGAGATCGACAGATCGGCCGCAGCGGCAGCGGCGGCGGCGGCGGCGGCGGCAGCCGCCACAGCGGCGGCATTCTATGGGGGCCGCGGGCCTCTCGCCGCCCGGCGCGCCAGCATCAGCCTGGGCAGTGGCGTACACGCGTACCTCTTCCACTCATCCCTCACCGCCCATGATGCCGCCATGCGTACCGCCGCTCCCCCTGCTATCCCTGAGGCATCTGCGGTCAGCAGCGGCAACAACGCCGACCACAGCTGTCTCACGCCGCATGGCGACAGCGTCATTCCGGTGTGCCAGTACGTGCGCGGCGGTTGGCAGGTGGGCGGCGACGGCAGCAGCAGCAGAGCAGCGGGTGACGTGGTATGCAACTCAGTGGGAGGCACGGCGGTGGCGGCAAGGCTCGGAGGGTCAGCAGGAGTTGCACTGCGCGGAGGCGCTGGCGATAGGAGGAGATACAGCTTGGAGTCGTGCTGCCCGGCAGGTGTGGCGGCGGCCGCCGCCGCCGCGGTGGCCGCCGCCGCCAACCCCGCGTCACCCCCGCCCACACCATCGCACGTAGCGTCGGCAGCGCCAGCGCCGGTGCCGCCAGTGCCCGCCGGCGCGCCTGCCAATAGAGAGCGAGGGGGAGGCGAAGGGTGTGCCGTGCGTGCTCTGTACTATGACTTGAGCCGCCGCAGCAGTGGGGAGGGTGTTGTTCACCGGAGCCTGGTTGATTGAATGGCTAGGCGTCCAGGGCCTCATATCAATTTAGGCCATGAGGGATGGATGGAGAGGGTGTCCTGCCACTGGCAGCAACATGGCATGGATGAATACCAGAATGAATTTGCGTCCGCTGCCAGTCAGTGCTGCTAGCACCCAGCAGGTCATTTTGTTTTGCTTGTAAGTGCGCATGCTGCTGCCTCTGCTGCAGCTTGTTCTACCTAGGTTGTGCAGGTACTTGTTGTGATTCATTGGCATGGCATATTGGCATCCGATCGATGGACTTGCAGGCCGTTACGTTCCGCTGGTTGATCGATTGTTTCATTTGTTTGGCTTGACATCCAATGGCCTTGCAGGACATTAGGTGGTGTGCATGGGGGACTATCCGTTTGTGCTGCCTGCAGTGTGTGTGCATTGTGCCCAGTTATACCGCACATGAACAGCGGTCAAGATGATTGTATTGCCTGCATTGTACAACGGTCCGGGTGCAGGTGAGGCGGAGAGCATTGAGCACATTTAGAGGGTTTACGGGATTGATATAGGGTCGCTGCCTGCAACTGGCGACAGAATTGAGGGAATTCAGGATGGGTTATGGCATCAGCAGCGCTGCGGGCATGGAGGATGTTGCGGGTGACAGCATGCAGTCCCAGTCCGCTTAGCTTTTGCATTCTGCCTTGTGGCTCGCAGACAATGGCTACATGTTATGTTATGTTACATCAGGAGCGTGTTGGCCACACGGCCCATGCTCCCCCCAGATGGGGACCAGGCAAGCAGAAGGGGGTCGCCAAGCTATG